>JAVQJL010093486.1:0-14706 GCA_036024295.1 Nannoperca obscura
CTGTTAGACTGTAATCGTTTGCGGGATATACTGGGTCTTGTTCTGGCCTTTGGGAACTATATGAACGGAGGAAACAGGACAAGAGGTCAGGCTGATGGATTTGGACTGGAGATCCTCCCCAAACTAAAAGACGTCAAGAGCAGGGTAACACAGCACTTATAAATCTTACCAAAGAGTCTTCATTTCCTGGTAAATGTTAGCAACATTACATACAATCAAATCACAGTGATTTATCAATATGTATATTTGTTGCGGTTTCTTGTTTTAGGACAGTCGTATGAATCTGGTGGATTATGTTGTTCTATACTACCTGCGTAATTTTGACATGGTAAGTGTACTCTGTCAAATCCACAAACTGTTACACTCTTCATCAGCGCTCATACGCTTTTATGTTTGCTCCGCTGTTCCAGCATGCCGGCACAGACAAGAGTGTGTTCCCTCTGCCGGACCCTCAGGATTTGTTCCAGGCTGCTCAGGTTAAGTTTGATGACCTCACCAAGGACATCAGGAAGTTGAAGAAAGATCTGATTGGTAGGACATGCCCTGTTGTAGATGTACATTCATTTTTCACCTTAGGTTATGGAGGCACACCACATTGCATTTTATTGCTCCGGTCATATTTGTCTCATTGTAAATCAGTCAGTGTAATTGTATACATTACCATCTTCCACCAGAGCAGTTTGAATGTAAATGTACATCCCCTGTACTCTTCCTGCCCCGTGCAGAGAGGCTTGTGGGTGTATTAAGGACCTTGGATGGCCTGAGGCAGCTTTTCCCAGTTTTCAGACATTGTATCATAACAGCCGTGTCATCGTAACGCCACAGCCTCTCCTGTGTCGAGACCAATGACAGAACAGCTAGCCTTACTTGTCTTTCTTCTAGAGCAGGAGTAAAATTCCATTTAATTGAAGAAGCATTAGAGTGATAATTGGTGGATAAACAAGTAAACATGATTTTGGTGTGTTGGGGGCGCCGAGCCACTCTGTTACCCAGCCAGCCAGTCAGTCTTGGCCAGGGCCATGCTGAGGTTAAAGGCGATGCCCCCCAGTGCCCCTGGTGTCTGTGGTTATTTAAATCAACCAATAATATGGCATATGAAAGCAATTAGATATGCTCCGCAGCTCTCCCCTACGTTTTTTAGATCGCTGTTAAAGCCCTCTCCTCTCTGACCTCGGGGAAAAATACAAAGAGTCTACTAAAGTACCCAGACCCACCTCAAGCTGTCACTCATTTATTAGGAAAAATGGAAGACCTGAAGACAATAAATGCAACATAAGGGCCCTCGTATTTGATCTCTGCTGCAGCACAGTCTGGCACAGTAGTCCTCGAGGGTATTGGCATCACAAGGCGAGCGTTGGATTCTGGATGTTTGGTGGGCTCCACCTCTGACTCCAACCATTTTTTATCCTCTCCAGCCGCCAGGAATAAATATTTATGCCTGGCCATTATAAACCTGCCTAAAGAAAGCAAGTGGTCTTAATTATGAAGCTAACACAGATCACTTCCATCGACACTGTGAATTGTGTCTGACACCGGGAGGCTAACAATGACTCACACTTTGGTTTACTCAGGCAAGGCCGCCTGCCCCTCACCTGATCCTGAGGGGGCGACTGCAGTGTCTTGCCCTGCAGGCTTGGGTCAAAGGTCAGGAGACATGATGCTAGCAGTCAGAAATTCATCTCCTAGCTTAACCTTCTCCTCAGACAGAATTTTACTGTGTGCATCAATGGGTGCCCCTCTTATACAAGTCTCAGCATACTGTATTTAAATTGGCAAGAGTGTGTTTGCAGACTGTGTGTGTGTGTGTGTCTGTGCAGCGTCTAGTTATCAGTGATGCTCAGGAGTGGCTCCCCGTCCGTCTTGGCTGCCCTCTCCTTCACTGGCTTGTGCAGAAACATGATCCTCTTTTGATGGGGCTTCCTGTTTGGGGAGAGGGTGATGACCTCTCTCTGTGCTTCTCTCAGGGAGAGAGGGATGAGTGGGAGGCCACGAGGACCTAAACCTACTGTAGGACTCTCAGCTCCCATAAAGACAAACATCTTCTATTCTGTTTCTGTCTCAAATCATGTATAGTAAGGCAATTAGCTTTGGAACCCAGAATCCAAACACAAAGATTAAGTTTATCTTTGAAATTCCTGTACAGCTTCAGCTCTATCACAAGGAGTTCCTAATCAAACTAGGAGGATTACCACTTTCAGACCAGCAAATACCAACATAAAGATCCCTTTAACTGCTGCGTAATTGGACTGGACAGAGAGGCAGGGACGCTACCGAATGAAATAGGATCAAATAAAAAGAAACAGTCAGAGCTCATTTGCTGCTCAGGGGAGTTTAGTGTTTCACAGAAGGCCTGGCCCAGGTTAGGCATTCATCACCGTGGCAAATCAGACAGTGTCCTGATTTTAAATGGCCTTTAATGTCAGGTTCAGGCAGGGCCTTTAGCCTGAGCCCAGTTTTATGACGGAGGCTCCGCTCAGAACGGCATGTGTGAAGTCAGCGAGCTAAAGTACAGTCGCCACTCGTCTGACCAAACAAGACAAAAGTAATGCTACGTGTTGAGATATTTGTCATTGACTGGTTGCAAATGGTGATTCAAGAAAAGTCTGAACTGAGTGCATCTTAATTATAAATCAAATCTGTCCAGATTTGTGCTATATTTTATGAAAATATTTATCAAAACTTTTTATTTAACAGTACAGCATGATATAGAGTTCCTTTTACCAATGATGATTATAGATACATAAAGCAGTGACTAATCCACATTTTATCAAGGGTTAATGCTCTACCTCATATTCTATGTCCTGCCTGATGTTTCTTCCTGTCAGCGCGGTATTCTCCAGTAAAAATTTAGGAGAAGGGTTATAATTTGATGGATACAGGTTTATTTATGAGGAGTGGAAAGAGTCTTAGTTTTCCCTACTGAGGGAGTCTCCTGGCTGGCCTCACTGAGGAGGGGGGGATAGTAGGCTTCATCTCATGGAAAGGGGAGCAGGAAGTCTGACAGTCTGCTGGGATCGGAGATAATTGGGGATCAGTGAGAGAATTCACTTTCCAGGTATAAATAACTAGAATATGCCAGGGCTGGAGTGCGGTTCTGGTGTAACTTCTCACGAAAGGTAAAAAAAGTTCAATATGTTCCTCCAAGTATCTCCCCAAAAAATCTCAGGGCTTAAGAGCCATCTGATTCTACATGCAGGCATTTATAAAACTGTAAAAAGAAAACTATATTTGAAATGAATAATTGTATTGAACTGTAGTTCAGCTGGCATCTGAAATCACCTGTGTATTAGCAGGCATTCCTCTGCTCCCAAAGTGTTTACTTTTAAAAGTGATCCAGAGCTACAGACACAGGAGGTGGTGGGGCGTTACGGCCACATTTCAGAGACAGAAACGCACAAAGACACAACCACAGACACACACACACACACAGTTGTGCATTGTCATGGTGTGCTGTGATTTCCTGGTAGCTGCAGTGGGGGCTCTTGCTTACTGTGGTTGAAATCATAAGTACATATTGACATCAAAGTCCTCCATTTTGCAAACCACACAGGGTAAATCCTGGAGCACAAGTCTGGCTTTCTTGTTTGTTTTTCTTCCCATTTAATCCATCACCAGAGCCCCCCCACCCCCTTTACCCACAGCTTGTTGTCATTGTTTACTCTCTCCCTTTCGGATATGATGGATTGGGCAATGATTCCTCTGGAGATACAGATGCATGTTTGTAAGTGTTGCTTGAGTGCCTCAGGATATCAGCTCTGATTCAGTCTGTTTATTCCCACAGTGTGGCATATTGTACCTGTGGCTCCGGTTGGATGTGTTTGTACAGGGAAGCTCTAATCTGGCTCTGGAAAAGCTCTAATTTCTTATGGTTTAACAGAGCACATAAAAACACACTGCCTGTAATCTCATCTGTTTTGCCCTTCTAGCAACAGTTGAAGGGCTTTAAAGAGCGGTGCTGTAGCTCAGTGACTCGATAGAGAACCTGATGGCACCAGCAACCAAGAGTTGACACTGTTGTGCAGTTTTTGTTGTTGTTGTTGTTATTAT
Source organism: Nannoperca obscura (assembly GCA_036024295.1). NCBI lineage: Eukaryota > Metazoa > Chordata > Actinopteri > Centrarchiformes > Percichthyidae > Nannoperca > Nannoperca obscura. The sequence goes on from JAVQJL010093486.1 coordinate 4,048, forward strand.
TGTTGTATTATTGTTATTGTTAAACTAAATTGGAAAATCTGCTTTAACACAGTTAAAACATCTCATAAACATCTCAAAGTTTTTTATTTTCTCCATATTAATGCAGCCCATTAAAGAAAATGTGTGTACAGTTACTTTAATACAAACATTTAATACAAACATTTAGATAATACTTTATTTAAAAATAAAGTTTGTGGGACTGTTTGTTTTCACATTCACTGCCCTATTTACACACATTTCGACTTTATTTTTGACCAATATATCATTTTTAATATTTCAGACCAAGGCCGTTAAGTACTAAGAGTTTCAGTCTAACCTGATACAAGGCATCTGTCATTTACTTGCAGGAGAATCCTCCATTTGACTTTACTCCTCAAAAAAATGTCTCAAACTTAAGCTTTTAGTTTTTATTCTTTACAGCTGCTGTGTTTTTGTGGGCTTCCTCCTTGTGGCCTTTGCTGTCTGGACCACATTTGGAAGAAAGCCGCCTCTAAATTGTAGACTTGCTGTTTTGAACACTGTTTTTAATGGGTCCTTTTGAGTTGGGGGATTTCTAGTAAGGAAACGTGGTTTGTCCAAACAGGATATTTTGGTTGTCATGTTTGTATGGTTGCTGATTTCTGTTTTTTATTTTGATAGCTGCCAGCTCTCACTATCCCCGTATGCAAAAAGTGTCCTGGAATCCAGACGGCGAGGCTGCACGTAGTTACTCCTCAATTTTAATGCTCAGACGTTGTGTTTCCTGTCTGATTTATTAAGACAGCCAATAAATGGAAGATGTAATGAACAGAGTTTACCGAGCTGCAGGTGCAGCGGCTCCACATGCAAACATATGAGAGCCAAACTCGGATCTAAAAGCAGCGATGCATTGAAGTGAGACCTGGGCCAGACCTGTTAATGCTCTTGTTTTGTTGCAGAACTATTTAGCTATGCAGTCATAAGCAAGTGAAGGTATTTATTGCAGCCATTAATGACTTACAGGTTGGAGGAATGTACCAAAGTTCACCAGGCGTCTGTGTCAATAGTAACCAAGGCTTACAGTTGAGAGGAAATGGAGAAGGTTCGGCTGGAACACACTCAGTCACGGCTGTTTCCTCCGAGCTTGTGTGAGCTCGTCATTTGGCACGATACAGAAAACCTATCCACAAACAGCAAACACATCTGCTGCACTCACGTACCATATTAGGACATCATAAACAGCAACATGTAAGACAACAGCCAAGTATTACTGATTTGTAAACCATGGGATGCTCTCCACCAATGGAATCAATTGAAATGAGGATCAAGGGGGAACAATTTAAATAATGTAAATACAAATAAAACTATTCCTTTTCAATACTTGTGTTAAACCCAGTGCGTCTCCCCCACTGAAGTCTTCATTTTCTGTTCATCAAACAATGGGAGTGTGTCTGTGGCTGTGCACTGTGGCCTATTTAGTCAGCAAGGAAGTCAATAAGTGTGAAATCACACAGTGTCTCATAACACTTTAGTAAAAAAGAAAGAGGACGGTTGCAGAAACAACAACAAAATAGACTATATAATATGTATCTTCATTTGGGAATAAGATGTCGTTAAAGTTAGATATTTTAGCCTTTTTATCTTACCCTATTACTTTAAAGACAGACCAAGCTTATTCCAAGTGATCTTGTCTTTCTCCTCACTGCATTTTGATTAATCTAATTTCCTCATTTCCCTTTTATTAAGAGTCATTTCCACCTGTTGTATCGTTCATCATTTCCCTCTGTTCTCTCTCCACCAGCTTGTGAGAAGGACGTGCAGAAGGTGTGTGCTAACTCGTCGGAGGAACACCTCCAGCCCTTCAAGGACAAAATGGAAGGATTCATCTCTGCTGGTAGGTCGAGCTAAGATTTTACTTCTTTTTTTTTTTATTCTCATGCACACAATGTAGAAACAGAAAACTCTGGAATGACCCTTTAGCACCAAAAGACAGCAATGAAGCAAACAAAAAATGAGGAAATCATCGATCCTGTGAAGTACTCTTCCACTGATTGTAATCACAAAATATTGTCTACCCAATGAGACAGTTGTCAGTTAATAGGTGGCGTAAGTTATTTAATCTTCTCCTGCTCCCCCAAAATCACGCACAATGACACACTCAAGTTCTCGCCGATGTTTGCCCTCAGTCCTGCTCATGGGCTGGCCTATTTTCAGTGTCTTCAAAGATGAAACGTTCATTTGGACAGATGATTTACAGCCGAGGAGATACAGAGTTTACAGAGCTAGAAAAAGCCCGGTTTTCACCCAGACACTCAGCATGAGACCTTTTTAAAAAGAGGAAGGTATAATTATGTTTTTGCCATGTCAGACAGTCAGCTGGGTGGTGTAGAATCTGCCTCTTTGTGTGTGTGTGTGTGTGTGTGTGTGTGTGTGTGTGTGTGTGTCTGAGTTTGTTCTTGCTGGGAGAGGCTGTCTCGGTGCGCTGTAAGACAGCATGAGGACAGGAGTCTACAGGCCTGTAGAAGGGATCACATTGCCTCTAACATGGTTCTCATGTACTCTAGGCTGCCATAAAGCTGGCAGGACATCTCTGGTTGCGGCCTTGTAAAGACAGGCCGGCTCAGTGGATCAGGCCTGGGGACCACCGGGACAGGAGCAGAGCTTCCCTGACACACTCTGATAATATCGCAGTCTGTCCCCTTTCTGACCCAGCGGCTGGTGCTCTCCTGCTCCCTTCCTTCTCACCCTTAAATTTAGTTGTAGCAGCTACCAAGAAAGAAACCTTCATTACTTTATTTCAGCAGGAAGCAAGTGGCAGAGTGTAAGAATTTAAAGTACTTTGGTTGGTTAATTAATGAAGGTGACTGTGTACACGTCCTTGAGTTATGGCTCTCTTATTATTAAAGTGAGGGTCCAGGCTGGCTATTTAGAGACCCATTCGCTGCTCCTCCTATGTTTCACCGAAGCTTTATTATACACAAATCTTCCTCTGCATCCGAATGAAGCCATTAAGGAATCTTAGTTTGCCACAGAGGGCTCCATCTCTCTCTGCCTCCTGCTGTCACATCACTTGATTCAGTTGTGCCTGGATAAACGGTAAATGTGGCACCTGAACCCGGTCAGGTGGCCTGTTGATCAGCCACCTGCTTGCAGTCTCTGTCCTGAAGGCTTTGCGCTGATGCCTCTGGGCAAGAGTTCTCACATATTTTTGTTTGCTATTGGCGAAATAAAGAGAAGCTACTTGCCTGTGGGCCACTTTTCTTTCTATACAGGACTGTATCTTGAAAGTGGAGCACATTGTTCTTTCTTAAAGGGCACAAAATAACAGCAGGCTCTTTTTCCAGAAACAACATCCATGCTGCTCTAAAAGAGTAAAAGATGTTTCAAGAACAGGATTAATTGAAACTATATTATACCAAAGAAACAATGGAAACCGTTTTTTTTTTTTAAGTTCTTTTTTGGATTATTTTGTTTTTGCATTTATTAGTTTATAGGTATTTTATTAATATGATAGTTTAAACTGGACATACATGCAGGGGGGAGGGATGAGAGATGGGTCCCAATTCATTTATATGCTAAACAACTTAAACCAGGGTTCTCTTTGTTTAAGTTTTTAAATGTAATTATCAAAGCTGTGAGCACCACTAACAAAATTCAGTTCACCACCATTGTACTGACCTGGAGGCTGAAATCTTGAGAGGCGCATATCTGAAAACCTGGGCAATAAAGAAATCTGAAGAAGAATCTGCATGGCTAGATGCCACTAGAGGCAACTGACAAAATATGCTTTTTGTAATTTGGGTGAAACAACACTTTAAGTACAAGGATGTTTGATGCAACGCTTTGTGTTAATCAGCGTCAGGTCACAATATCTTGTCTTGCTGACAGAGGAAAGTATTCCTATCACACAAGGACTAGACTCCATTTAAAGGACTAATTGCCTGCATTACTTGCAAGACGGCACGCAGCGGTGAAACAATAGACTCACTCTATTATAAAAGAGTCAGATGAGGTATCTCACAGAGAGATTGTAGCCATATGTTTGCGGCGCAGAGTGAATATGTGTGGGCAGTCCGTGTTTGAAGTACAATTCCTGAAAATATGTTTGTTATTGCATACAGAGTCTGTATTCTTGAAATGGAAATGTGCCATGACATTGTTCTAGTTAGCTTATCCACCTTAACAACTTATGAGTGCCGAAGCCCCCCTTGAGCTGTGGTCAGTATCGCAGAATATTGGAAAGCTTTTAAAACCACTGTGGTTGCCACTGGCTACAAAATGGCATTGGTTTAGCGAAGGCACATCTTGAACATAAACTTTCCAGTGGAATACTTGTAAACCTTTCTTTCATAAACAGAATTCCTAGAGCTGTTGCCTATTGCTTCGAGAGGAGCGGTGTGTAATCATCGTTCGTGATGATTCCGTGACTTCAAAAGGCAAAACAAAGAAACAGTCCTCACATCAAAGAGCGGCTGAGGCTCTTAAACTCTGACTCATCAGTGAATGAGTTAATTTCTCACCCAGGTAAACGCTGAGGAGGCTGGCCGCAGATGCATGTGTTTGACACATGATTTTATATATTGAAATGAACCATTAAGAAACTGCGTCATTTGAAGCCTCAAAATACAGACTGTGTAGTTTAACTTCTTTCTCATATGACAGGATCAAAGTATACCAGTGAATCAACAGATACTTAAGACTTTGTACTGAGAGTTGTGTTTCTGAGGAGCACTGACCCATAACCCAGCCTGTGGAGAAGCTCACAGCGGGGCCTGCAGGTGAACCCAAACGCCCTGCGCTCTGCCTCTTAAACTTGTGTGATGTCTCCCAGATCCAACTGGGGATACCTCTGAATCCCAGTGATCCACTCCCTTGAAAGCCTGTCCCTCTGCTTGTCCCGTTACTGGTTTCGCTTTAGTTTTGAGCCAAGTCCTCCCTAGCCTTTGAAATGTATTTTACGTAGTGTTAATCTGATCTTGTTCACTGATTTTCTGGAATGTGCCTTTTGTATTTCCCCCACAATTTGTTTCTCTCGCTATCAAGACACAACCCTGAGAACTATTCTCTAAGGTTAACAGCCTCCCAGATCAGACTAGTGATTTTAACATCTAATCAACCACCTTTTTGTTTCCCTTTTTAATTGGAGCTCTTTGAAACCTCTGGGGATTCTCTGACAGGCATATTTTTTAATACAAGCCGTGACTAATTGGAAACAAATTCCTGCTTTTAATCTTGTGTCTCATTCTGCTGGCTCTCTTAGGAAATATGTGTATCATCACATCCGTGCGCTTTATTTGTTGTCAGTGAGTCAGACCCTAATAACCAAAATTCCACTTGTTCAGAAGAGTGTGAATTACGTAGACCAAGTAGAATTTGCAGATAACAACTGTCCAAGGAACCTGTTTTTGATGAACGTCTTCTAGAAGCATCTGTGTTCAAATAGAGGGGGTGTAGGGAGACAGAGAGGGATGCTTTCTGGGAATCCTCAGCATCCCTCAGACTGCTTTCTATCTCTTTGTTATCTAGTTGCCAGGTATAGCAGCAGTTTGGAAAAGTGTGTCAGAGTTTTAAAGCCCTAATTTATTGTCCCTCTCAGCATGCACATCTCATAACTTTCTAGTTAGCGACTACTGGTTTCATGTTTACACAGGGAGCAGTGGAAGAGAAACTTCACACACATCCTCTCTCTCTGGGCCACTCTCCCTCTCTCTCTCTCTCTCTCCCTCCCTCAGCCTCTCGGCTACAGTGCCACCTCTGCACAGTCACACCAGAGGGGTACCTCAGGCGCCAGCCTGACCCCCACTGAGACTAACGCCATTGGTCACGGCCCCTCTACTCTTCCCCCCCTCCTCATTCTATCCCAGACATGGCCACAACCTCTCTTCATTAGGTTTACCTCAGCCCCCTTGCCCACATACATGTAAAAAAAAAACAAACAAAAAAAGTATAAGGGGTGGTTGGTCGGAGGCTTAAGCTCACCTTCTCCCAAAAGACCCCCAAACCTGCCTTTGAACAATTTTTTGGAGACTTCCCGCTCTTAAATCTTCAAGTAGGAAAGGTCCCCCATCATTGTAAAAAGGATGAATCTGGAAAAATGCAATAAATCTGAGATCACAGGCACTCTCTGGCCCTAGATAAATTCTTGCACCTCGGCCTGGCCCGCCGCACACATCTGCCTTGCATTTAGACACTTTTACATGGCAGGAGTCCACAGGAGCCTCCAATTCCCAAGCCTCTCTGCTCAACCCTGCACCCCTGTTTCAGCTCTGCTTAGAACACGCACGTCGAGACACACACACACACACACAAACTTTTGCAAACAGACCCACCCCGCCCCACACCCAGGCGTCACAAGCTCACAGTCTCATGCGTCAACGCACAGAAGCACGTCAAACTTTACAATGTGCTTAACTGTCACTTGGGTAACATGCTCGCTGCGTCAATGACATCTCAACCCAGAGCCTTTCTTATTCTTTTCTCCTCAACTGACAGCTCTAAGGATGGCTAATGAACACAGCGCCCCCCTCTGGACTCTGCCTGGGCATGGGATCGGTTCTCAGTGGCTTGCAGTGGAAACATTTGTTTATCTATGTCACCAAAAGCCCCATAATATGCCCCAATGATCAATCTTAATCCAACATTTTCTCTCTTCTTTTTTTTTTTACAGCTCAGAAGGAGCACTCTGCTAAAGAGGGGCAACTCAGTTCAGCACAGAAAAGGTAGGAGACCAACTTTAACAACCCCAGCTGAGATGCTTTTTATATTATCAATGAAATTATTGTTTGGATAGAAAATAGTTATATTAACTGTGGATTTCGTCCTTCAACAAGGGAGTTCTGCCAAGTGTTATGGGTTGCAAAAGTCACATAGCAGTGTTGAATTATTTAGCATGCTTCACATACATAACATAGCTGGTATCTGATAGCACTTGTGCTTGCTATTGCTATAGTACTATATAATTATTAGCATCAGCTAATAAGGTTTCTGGTAAGATAAAGCAGCATCACGGTTCTCTGCCTTGTTGAGAGATTCAAACCAACTTTGACTGCTGCATGTGATGTGGAAATTATTTATTTTGCAGGACAAAACTCCTCTTAATATATGCAATATTTTAATCTATACACCTGTGCTCACTTGTAGGCCTTTTGCAGTTTGTCTTAAAGACAAATAAACAAGACGCCCATGGTCACCAGAGACAGCTGTAGATTTCTACACAGGCATAAAGTGCAGCATACTGTATTTTAAGCCTGAACGCCCTGTGCTTCCTCCCCTGCAGTTCCTATCATTCTTATGTGCCATGTTTTGTGCAGAAGACTCCCGAGAGTTTTCAGAGAGGCATCTGATTTATAGGACATAAGACACACTGGCAGCCGCTGAGCTCGCTGTCCGAGCAAACTCATATCTGGAACATTTCATATTGGAAAAAGATGGTGGAGCTGACAAACAAAGCAAATAGATTATTTTTGCCTTGTTTGGACGGAGAGCAGAATTGTTTGCTTTATATCGTAACTCTCCCACTTCCAAAATAAATCATGAAAGAACATAGTGAAAGTGAAAAGACTCTGGACGCAGGAAAATGGAAACTATAAACAATTAGAAAGTTGATTGCTTTGGACAAAAACTATAACTCAGCGAATGGTCCTAAACTGTTCTGTGTCATGTTGCTGTTTTTAAGCCAAGAGAGGGACTGCAGCTCCTCTCGCTCTCTGTCCTGGCCCATCACCTCACCCTCGCCATATAGTGATATCTCTATACACTGAACTGGACTGACGCGTGCATGCGCACACACACTCTTGTGCATGGGTGACACCACTGTAATGAAGCCATTGAACTTGGAGGGGAATATTAATCAAAAGGGCCCTGCACCCCTAGCACCTTTTGCCTTTAATGAAGTTTTCCTTTAATTTCTTCTAAAGAGGGGGCTGGCTGACTGGCGCTAGGTAGAGCAGGAGAGGGGGAGGGAGGGTGGGTTCTCAGGTTCCCACAGAGCCACCTCGTAAAAGTGACACGCTGTTGATGAATATGGGCGTCAGCGGGCTCACCGGGCCCTGGGTGGGCTCTCACACATCTGCACTGGATGAGGGATCCTCACACAATCTCACACACAACAGCAGCAGTGGCCGCTACATTATGGCTCTGTGTTAATAAAGGAAATAGAAAACATATCCTTAGTGCTACCTAATACTTCGGCCGTGGCCTCATGAGGAGTCAGTTAGTTTAGACGCCTGCGAGACAAAGTCAACCACCAGTGAGTAGAACTATATGAATCAGCATCAGGGTATTGACAAGAATTAGGGCTGGTTCTGACCTGGTTTCCTCGTTTCAAAAAGTGTCAATTAGGGCTGCACTATGGATTCTTTTCATTAGCAAATAATTTGCCAATTTCTCGATTAATTGCCTGATTTATAAAATGTGATGGAAAAATCTCAATTTCCAGAGACACATCTAGTTTGTCTAAAAGCCTAAAACATATTAAATTGCCAGAAGAATTTAAAGAATAAAAAACTTACGATTAATCGATTTTTCAAAATAGCTTATTAATAATTTTCAACAGATCAATTATTTGACTAATTGCTTCAGCTCTGCAGTTAGGACAAGTTAATGGTTAAGTTACCAAAGATTTACTAAATACTAAAAAACATCTGGTCAGATTTGTTCTCCTAAATTATTTACATTTGTATTTTTGGCTAAAAATTGATTTGACTTCACTGTTTGACAGTTTCTGATATAAATTGGACTTTTGCCATTTTAAGACACTTTTATTCAGGCAACTTCTTTTCTGCTTGTCTTTAGACAACATTTGAGAAGTTTGACTTCTTTTCCGAATAAATATCTCAAATAAATAAAACATTTGTCTATTCCTCAAAGTAAGGTATTGAAAAAAGTATGGTTTTAGTATTTGTATTGAAAATCGGGCATTGTATTGGTACTAGTATCAAAATATAGTATATAATAATTGTTAGCCATGCTACCGCTGTGGCACTATGGACGGCAGTGTCGGTCGATGAGTCCACCACTTTGGTCTAGACTAAATACCTCAACAACTATTGAATGGATTACCATAATATTTGGTGCTGATATCCATGCTCCCCTTAAAGTGAATTATAATAATTTTGATTAAACTCTTAACTTTTCAATTAGTGCCATCATCAGGTCACCAGCGTCATTCTAATGACAATGAAATCTCTATCAAATGAATTTACGTTTTTTACGTTTTATAAAACCGTTAGTCTGGCAGTGTGGCCCATCATGGCGACTGCGGATGCCTTTTCCTCAACATGCAGTCCTAATTTGTCTGCTTCATGTTTGGGTTCCACTGAGGTTTTCTGGTTCTGTCCTCGGTTCCGTCTCATTAAGTTCCCCTTCTCCCACATCATGCTCAATTTCATTTGGCCCAACTGCCTCCTCTCCAGTCACCATGCAGCTGTGGTTTCATAGATGCTAGTTGGTATATTATTCTACTCGGGTATTGTGTGACGGCACACAAAACAACTTAGTGCCTCTGGTGAATCATCCAACAACAAGGAGTTTACTTCTGTAATCTTTTGAGTGAGGAAACAAAGGAATGCAGAGTTGCCAGTCCAAATATTTCCCTGATTCTCACGGCTGCTCGTGGTTTTGTAATGGGTCTTTTTTTATAGCTGTCAGCGAGGAATGCCTGCTGTGGGTGCCGCAGTAAACCCTCTCACGGCAATGGCATCATTGCATGGATTACAGTGTGTGTTTGTGTGCATGTGAATACAAGTGTAATTGTTCTGCACTCGCAAACGGACAAAGGTCTGCTTGATTTTGTTTATGTCTCGTAGGTACCCCGCATGTGTGTGTGTTTGCATCTGTTTTGAGTGAAGCTTTGTGTTGCTTGCTTGTTGCATACGCTCAGGAGGGTAAAAGGGAAAGCACTGTTGCTTGATTAATGCATGCTCTGACATGATGACCCAGGGTCAGCAGAGGAGCTGGTGGAGAAGAGACCCCGTTCATCATGCCAGACCAGGCCGGCTGCAACAAAGCTTACCTGGGACGGAAGGTCTGTTTGGTCAATCTAAACATCCCAGAGCCTCTGATTTCTTTTGTAGCATACAGGATGATCTACAGCACTCTCCCAGCAAAATGACGCATTCACTTGGAAATGGGAAGCAGGCCCACGCAGAACACATTTTTTTCAAACTTCTGCCGTCTGGGCAGCATATTGTGCCATTTCACTCCACATGAACATGTCTTAGATTAGCGTCGCAAAAAGCCACCTAGCATCTGGAGGTCAGAGTCTATCTGGGTGTCAATGGGACAGGGCGCATCCTTTGAATCATAGCCCCCTTTTATCAACCCTTTGACAGGCAGGGCTAGAAAATGTCTTTCATGTTTGGGTTACAGAGGGAATCTGAAGCAGGCTGCTTTTCATGCCTTGTGTGTGCAGCTGAGAGCCTTGCACAGAGCTCAGCTTTGGTTACAATTGAATTAGGCTGAGGAGCTACAACAGTGCTGCAGTCTCAGAAAACAGAAAATCCGCAATCTGTTTATTCACAAAGATCTGATCCCCGTGTGTGTGTTTTAATGTGCGCACCTGTCTGAGTGAGCTCACATGTGTATATATCATATTATATATTATTATATCATATCATATTCACATCTGTGTGTGTGTGTGTGTGTGTGTGTGTGTGTGTGTGTGTGTGTGTGTGTGTGTGTGTGTGTGTGTGTGTGTGTGTG
>JAVQJL010093488.1:0-18759 GCA_036024295.1 Nannoperca obscura
TTATTTTTCTGTATATGTATATATTGCTATTGTTGGCACCCACGCACCACAACAAATTCCTTGTATGTGAATACATACTTGGCAATAAACCATTCTGATTCTGATTCTGATTCTGATTATTAGCAAAAGTTGCATAGTCTCACTTTAACCAACAAACTTTAGTAAAGAATATTATCAAACACATTTGCAATTAATCAAGTAATATTATTATGAAATAAATGTAACAAAGTGAACCTGCTGACTACAGCCTGTGAGTGTCTGGGACCGCTCGCCAGTCCGTAATCCAGTTCTGGTATTTGCACTATATTAAAGTTCTGTCCTGTTCTGTCTGAAACAGTGCAAAAACACATGCGCTGAAGATATTGTGTTTATTCCGAGCACTCGAAACACACATTGTTCAAGTGCAAGTTCAAGTTTAGGTTTATTTATCATATGCAGTTAACACAGGGTAAACATGCAGTGAAATGTGCTGGACGAGAATCGGTCAACTCAGCAGAGCAAAAATATAAAAAATGAGGTGTAAGAGTAGAATTTACATTAAAAAGAGCACCGGTATTTCCAAGAAAGATCCATCTCCTGGAATACAAATGCTCAAAAAGGAATGCACTGTGGAAACGGTCTTGCGCCATGTTTTTCTTGTAAACACTGCCCACTAGAAGTTCCACCTCCTAAATATGTTTACATGTTCTGGTACCTCATCTGATAACTGCCTCATTAGTCAGCCTGACCAGGCTAAATTGCAGAGGTGGGATGTAACTAAGTAATTGTAATTGAGTATTTTTATATTGTAGTATTGCTCTTTTTACTTAAGTAAATGATGTGAGTACTATCCCCACCATTGCAGCCTGCACGGGGAGTTGTTTCCTGTTCTGTTAACCCTAATCCCAGTGATCAATACTACCTGGACCACATTGGTAGCTGGTAAATACATTGTGAAACTGAAACTGGTGCTTTGCCATTTCCACGAACCTGTGTTGTTTGTTTGCTCTCTGCAGGGTTGCTGCCTTCCTGCCGTAGTCCAGACTGCAGCTGTGACAGCCAACGCGGCTGATGCCAGTTCTTTTTAGAATTTGGATGCAGCTCCGTGTTTGGCATTAACACTGTCACTGTGATAATACTTAAATATAGGAACACATAAATGGTACTGAAAGGTAAATTGACACACCATCTATCAAAATATGTGAGTAAGTGTATTTCACAGGCCCACGATTGAGACAGCCTGTTACAACTAGTTGGCTACCAAACCAGCTTGACAGCTAACGGATTTCTTGCTCCATCCAGCGTGTCTCCCCACAGACAAATAACAGTGACCTTAATATGACTGAGACGCCAAGCACAATAACAACAGCAGTGACCTTGAACTGAGATTTCACTCTTTTTCATTGCAGAATGGTACGTGCTGTATATTTTTGAACCGATACGTACACATAAGGTAACACAAAAGAATAAAGGCCATTTCCATGAAAGTAATGATCCAGTATTGTAATATCTTTGAACATGAAATACTTGCCAGATGCTCACTGAATGGAGTTTATAATCTGCTTTCATGGTTCAACGAGTCTTTTGTGACATGTTTCTGTTGTCTATCGAGGCCACAAAAAGTAATATTCACATTATGCTGTTCACAAATCTCCCACTGGCTTCACCTCTTTTCAGTCACTTAAATACTTAATGTGTCATAAATGATGTACACAGTAAAGTAGAAAAATGTCTTGTCTTTGCTTTGAGCTCATGATTCTTTCAGATGACATTTCATCTCCTAAAGCCACATGGGGCTCAGCATTAATTAGTAAATTAAAAAACACAGATAGAAATTCTTTCAAAAATAGTTTTATTAAATACTTTGTCAACCAGCTATCATAAATACAGAAGAAATGTCCAGCAGTGGCTACGCAAAAAAGGGAACGTCCTCCGGAGACCATCTGTTACGAGGGGGTCTTTGGGTGTGAGTCCCACTGGGACAGCTGAACCAAATCCCACTGCACCAGCTGGGAGAATTAAGCCTAGAATAAATAATGGGGAGACAGGGCACCTTTGGCTGAGGACAAAACAATGTCTTGACAGGAACACAAATGGATTCTCGGTCCTAACGGCCTCAACTTTCCCTACGCTGACAAGGTTGAGTTGAGTCTCCTAGTGGCGTCTGCCATCCCCTAATAATATCCTGAGAGGAACTGTCACATAGTCCTTGATCCGTCTTAAATAGTCTCAGTTGAGAGCCTGCGCCAGGATTTCATTTCCCTTTAAAACAGACAAGACATTAGTCCACATTTTTACTAAACTTCTTCTTATTAGCCATTTATACCACAAAGTCAGAACTTACACGTTGCTGCCAGGCACAATCTTCTCTTGGTGTTGCTTTGTCAAGCTGAACTTTTTGAAGAACGCAGGCAGTTTGAGCTTTGTTCTGGCGGACCTGGAGGCAGCACTGGAAAGTAGAAGTTGCTGTGTTAAGACAGTATTTTACTCATACAACAAAATGTGGTCCTGCAGAGCTGAGGTGCTAATGAGAAGCTTTGTGGACCAATGTGCTGATTAACATCGATGTGTGAATGGGTAGGTAGCTATGGCTGGAATGTTTTGGACCCAGGTTCCAATTCTTCAAATTCAACACTGGTTTTAAAGAGACACTATTCTCACTGTCTTTGTTCTTTTTACATTTTCAGTACTAATGTACAATATACAAAGCAGCGTATACAAAGTTTATAGAGAAATCTCTTAATTGTAATAGAAATAAGAGAATAATAGATAGAAAATTGAAAATCATAGGAAAGAGTAGAGTCCTGAAAATGCCCAAGAACAAGAAGGAAACTGAACCTACAATTGAACCAGTATGAGCTTTTCCTGGGTTAAACCCACCATTCTGCTTGCAACGAGGGTTGTTGTTTAGTCTCCATCCTCTCCTCCTCAGCTTCTTCTTTCTGTCCATCTTCCTCTTCCTTCTCGGCCTCCTCGTCCTCAGGTATCTGGTCCCACATCCTGCTGTTGACCCACAGAGCTTCCTGCAGGCTGAGGCCACGTCCTATGCAGGTCACCCGGCGACACAAAGGGCAGCCCACGGTGAGCATCCCACTCCTGGCCTGCGATATAGTCTCCAGGCACGCTTCGCAGAAGGTATGCCTGCAGTGGAGCACCCGGGGGATCCTGTCCATCCGCGAGTAGGGCAGGAAGCAGACGCTGCACTCGCCGTCCTCACACAGAACCATGGTCAAGGAAGTCTTTTTGGATGATCTGGATCCTGTAAGTCCCGATGAAAACAACAGCAACTGATAAGGGCTTGTTGAAGTAGCTGTAGGTCCCAAGTTCCCAGTTTGCTTCTGTGTTAAACACAAATTTTACGAATGGTTATTAGGTGGGCTGCCGGATAGAAAATAAAGCATTTTACAGCAGTAATATTTGAGAAGCAAGAGGTTTTAAGCTAAATTCAATTGAAAATAAATTTCTTATCTTACTTATTTTAATTTTCACAGATAACTCTCAGATGGGACTTCAGTTATGCTGTTATTTAAGCCTAACAGGAGTTGAATAACACTAAAATTAAAAACCATAACACAAACCAGTATCCACTACTAAGCATCATTCTTGAAGGGAAAAGGTGTAAAGCCTACTTACAATATCCTTGAAGCCTATGTAATAACGTTATTCCCAGACGCAGTGCTCTTTCAAACCTGTTTAAAAAGTATTGTCCCTTTGGAGTGTAGGCTACCTACAGCACAGCCTCACTGCAGTGACTGGAGAGGGAGAGCCGACTCATCTGCCGCCTGTTAGGAGTGTCTGGTGTATTTGTGGGGGCGGGACAGAAACGTCTCTCTCTCTTCTCACGGCCCAAACCCTCACAACGTAACAGCTGGGGAAGCAGAGCGGTGGAGACGCCCTTTGTTCACTGTTTGATGGAGGGCAGGTGGAGGAACGGGTGTGGGAGGTTAAAGATGGGTTGAGAGGGGGTATAGGAAAACAGTGATAACGAATCTAGTCTCCTGCCTCCCTATTCAAAGCGTGAACCACGTCATTATTAATGTGGATGTGTTCAAATGTAACTAGTAAACGGATTAAAAAAATAAAATGAGGGCTCGTCCGGGATTTGAACCCGGGACCTCTCGCACCCAAAGCGAGAATCATACCCCTAGACCAACGAGCCACAATATAACATGTCTGTTAATGGGTTTTAATATCCAACTTAATATCTGTAATTGTTTATTTATAGTTATTTATGATACGTGCCTTTTTCTCATTTCTCAAGCTCTGCTCCACTCAAAAGCATATTAACATTAGGTTTCTCTGAGGATAGCACACCAGTTCAAAGGATGTTGTTACTTGCTAGCTAACGCTTACGTAAGGGTAAATACCGGAACGTCCGAATATATGCATTTAAAACAACTAAATTCAATGTCTGGTTTAAGTCATGCAGCAAAATGCGGTAAATCGCCCCAACGCGCCTCCAGTACGATCGTATGCTATGGCAATGCATTTTTTAACACGCAGCTTCACGATGGCACAAATCTATATGGTAGCTACACATACAGTACGGGATTTATCTTATCCAAAAGGCGGGCTCGTCCGGGATTTGAACCCGGGACCTCTCGCACCCGAAGCGAGAATCATACCCCTAGACCAACGAGCCACGTGTTCATGATGGGAACGAAACCGCATTCTTATATACATGTACACAAATGTTTATTTTAATTATCGAAATACAAGGTGTTGAATACTGCTGAATACGATAACTTTAACTATACCTGGGTGCAGAGCACTGTCTGACCCAGCCATATATATAAAATTACATCAGATATTTGTATTATATGATGGCTATGGACCCAGCACTCTGAACGTACAGCGTCCTGAGGTCACAGGTTGGAGGTGGAGTTACCGCCTTACATCAGGAACTCCATTACATGTATTGTAGTTCAGTTAACGATGTAAACAAAAGAAGTTAGACAACCTGAAACTAGCTAACGTTAGCTACTAACGTTTGCTAACCATGTTAGAAACGTTAATTATTTTCTTACTTCACTTTAGACTATATGTATAATCCAAACTAAATTGATGTAACGTTAGTTATTTAATTTCAACTCACGCAACTCAACTGGCGTCGTTGCTGCTGATCTTGGTTTTAGTTAACGTTAGCTAACGTTGTCACAGAGGTTGCTAGGCTAGGTTAGTCACTTTAAGTACGTTATAACCAGACCTGATAAACACGGACAGTATCACTTCCAACCAGATGGAGCCTTCTCTCGGATCTCTGCAGAATCCTGATCTGAGGTAATATAAACTGTGGCTAAAGCCAGTGGCTAGCTAACTAACTTGTGCTAATAACTTATTATCACAGGTAACCAGTGATGGTGAAGTCCTGCAGGATGGCAACCCATTGTTTATGCAGTGTTTTCATGTATCTTAGCAAACATCATGTTTTTATATTGTATATCTTTATTCCAGCTCTGTCCTGTCATCGTGTGAGCCAGAGCTTCAAGAGCTGATGAGACAGATTGACATTATGATCAATCATCAGAAGAGGGAGTGGGAGGCTGAGATTCAGGCCATGGAGCTTAGGCTGAAAAGTGGGGAAGAGGAGCTGATGACTTCCAGGAATCTTATTGAACGGAGGGACCTGGAGGTGCAGTAACAGATCTTTCCTGCTGTTACATTGTTCAGGTTTTAGTGCAGATAAATCAGTGATGGTTCTCTGTTGAGAAAAACTGAGAGGGCTAACATTTTCTTCAGTTATAGCATGAAAGGATAACCGGAATATTGACCCTGTTTGGTAACTTGGTATCTTTAAATATTCACTTTTGCCATTTTACAGCACAATTATGACCATTTGACCATCTTTCACATGACACTTAAGTTACTAAATGGTATTAACATATTTCAGTTTTCCCCACATTTTTCCAATACTATTACTGTCATCGCCTTTTATCATAGATCGGATTGCTTCGCAAGCAGCTGGAAGAAGTCCAGCCTGGTCGACAAGAGTTAGTTATAAAGTACGAGCAACAACTGCAGAAAGTCCGTGACGAGGTGAGAGCCTTCAGTCACTTACTCAGTTTCAAACAATCGGTCAAACAGCCTGTCAGGTAACTGATCAGTCGATTGAGGTCTGGATTTCGGTAAAAATCTTTTTGTTCCTCAACATGTCAAATCAACCGGTATTTTCACAGTCATAATTTACTTTACTTCGTTTCTTACTTGAATTAGAACTTGCATTTGAGAATCCTTTCTCACAAACCTTTTTCTGCAGTTGGATAAATTAAAGAGAAGTTATCACAAGCTTCAGCGCAAACAGCTCAAAGAGACCAGTGGAGGAGCAAATACTCAAGAGACGGACCGGCTCCATGAAAAGATTGAGGTACAACAACATCCATCCCATCCGTTTATACTCCGTTCCTTACATTACTAGTCACTTAGATGTTGCCTTTACTGCCCCTTCCCTGCAGGAATATCAACTGCGCTCTGCAGAGTGGGAGCAGCAGCGCATCCAGTACCAAAAACAACTGACAGCACTGGAGGCCCAAAATAAGAACCTGACAGATGAGCTCACACACATGAAAGTAAAAGCAGATTAATAACCTTAAAGTGTAATGTCAAGTTAGACAGTTTAATGCTGTAGAAGAGTGGAGGAAGGATGTTTTTTTACACATGTTTTCTGTCATTTTATTTCCAGTCCCAGTGGGCATTGTTGGACAGGGAGCACAGGGAGTGCTGCTTGAAGGTGCAGCATCTGGGTACTCAGCTGGAGAAGGCCCAGGGCAGCCTGCACTCACAGGAGCTTGAACTGGAACGCCTCCGACCTCTCGAGACATTACTGGGACAGTACCAGAGAGAGCAGCATCTTAGCAGAACGGTAGGAACTTGTACAAGTTTTAAAAAATCTTAATGAGAATGACTGTCAGCGTCGGGATCATAATATCATTTTATCTGCCAACTGTCAACACCCACTGACCCAGGCTGGGTCAGACCCGGTCCAACTCAGACCCATTAGTTGGCACGCCCCAAATTATATTCATGATTGGCTCAACAGTCATGTGTCCCCCGGCTTAAGGTGATCATGATGGGCCCCTAGGTCATTTTCATGGGCCCCCCTACCATCCCATGTTACAAAAAAACAGAGAACTGAGTAATTCAGTGACATGTTTCAAGCAATACCTGGTTCAATCGAAATATTATCAAAATCTCAATGTGGCTAAGTGCAATATCCAAATTGCAGGAGCTGCAGCTCTTTTAATAAAGGTGAAATGTGTCAACAAACTATTATAAATGAAGCACTGTGGTGCTACAGAGATGCCCCGACCTACAAATCATGTTCTCCAGGCATAAGGGAACATAGTTGTTCACATCAACTATCATTTTTGTCATCATTTTTATAATGATTGTCCATTTGACAATCCGGCACAAATCAGCAGAGGTTGGTTATATCAGCACAGAGATGGCCTCGGCAAAAAGAAAATGCCAGAGTGAAGCCTGATGAACTTTCCTGTTCCTGTTTTTCCTGAATTAAAATTGATGTTATTTTTCTATGGCTGACGGCATGCGCTGTATCCTGCCTTTCGATGTGACTGACTTACGAACTGAGCAGTAAACTCCGTTCTGCAGCTTTGTTGGACTTGTAAGCTAACATCAAATACACTAAAAACAACGTAAACTGTGAGATCCACTGCTGTTCCACAGGTCTTTTCAGAGGAAAGGGAGGAACTCCACGCCACGGTGGACTCCCAGGATGCATTTGTGCGAAGAGCCAGTCTGGAACGCCAAAGGCTTCGTAATGAAGCTGCCAGACTTAACCAAGTACTGCAAGCTAAAGATCAAGTCGTTCGGTGGGTAAACAATGTGTTTTCTATCACGTTATGATGTAGTACAGCAACGACACAGAAGAGGGCGCTCTATACTGATACTGTAGGTAGGTAGCACCATTAAGAAGTTGCAATACATTATCTTAAATGTCAATAAAGCATAACTATCTCGTTTTCTCAGCTCTCTGGAGGACTGTCTGGTGGCTCAGGGCTGTGCAGGTCTGGAAACCCTAAGACAAGATCTGGAGAAGACCGCAACCAAGCTTCACTGTGCCCAAGCATGCGAGGCTCATCTGAAAGCTGAACTGGGACGCCTAAAAGACAAGTGAATGCTGGCCTCTTTATATGCCCACATTTTAATTATTTTGGACACAGGAGCTTGATATTTGTGCTTCTGTATGTCTTGAATTTGTGGCTCAGTGTTTTTATAATTGCTCGGCTCACCCTCTCCAGTCTGAGCCGAGCTGACCAATCAAAGACGGAGGGACTGAGGAGCGCTAAAGCAGAATATGATTCCTCTCTTGCTGAAATGAAAAAGGTCAGAAAACACTTGTTTTTGACGTACATACATTGTGTCAAGTGTACCCAATTAATATCGTCACTTCCTCTGGATTCATTCTACAGCTCAGAGAAGAGCTTCAAAGGGCCAAGCAGACCCACAGGGGCGAGGTGGAGGGCATGAGGAAGGAGGTGTCAAAGCTGACCACTGAGCTGCACCAACGGGACGTCACCATCGCCACGCTCAACGGCTCCTCATCCGGCATCAAGCAGCAGCTCCGTGGTGAGGTAGAGCGAGCAGAGCAGAAGGCAGCTGAGCTTAAAGTAAGCAAGTAAACAGGTGTAGCGCTCTCTGTGCATATTGGACCTTGTGCTGCTGCTGCCGCCTTTAAGTTAATGTGACGGCAGTCAGTTCAAACGGAAATCATAACCGTTCGTAAAAGTGACTTGGGCACTTATTCAGACATGAGACTGTCACGTAAAATTGCCATCACATTTACGTGAGGAGGTGCATGTCAGAAAGGGGGTATAGTTATCCTGCAGAGCTGAGACTTGTCCACAAGATTAAGTTTCTGTATTTTCTGGCTATAATAATAATAATAATAATAATAATAATAATAATAATAATCATCATCATCTAGAGCACTTTTCAAAATCACGTTTTCTGCTTCACAAAAACAGCAACATAAAACAATCAAGTCATAAAATCTGAAAAACAGATACCCATACAAAATAAAAATATTGTAAAGGAAATAAAAGAGTGTTCAAGGAAAGATTAAAACTCACGTAAAATCAGGAAAGGCTCTCAGATAAAAGTTTGTTTTAATAAGGCACTTAAAGAAGATTACTGGTTTGCCAACCTGATTTCCTTGGGCAGATCAGGCCCTGACTGCCCCGAGGCTCTTTTTCCTGCACCCTGCTGCAGCCCAAGCATCTGCTCAGGGCTTTAGTAACTTTAGTAACTTCTCCTGACTTTCTCAGATGACTCAGGCACAACTGGAGACTCTTCAAAGTGAGAACCAGCAGCTGAAGGCTCTGCTGCAGAGGCTGGAGTCTCAGTCACCTAAGGTTTGTCTGCTTTCACATAGTTGTTATATATTTATTGCACAGCAACAGGTTTCTTTTCTTCATTTGGCTTCAGCGATTGTTTCAAAATCGGACTCACCTCGCTCTGCTTTTTATTGCCCGAATCACTTCACTCTCCTCAGAGGGGGGAATCCTCGCTCGCATCCCTGAGAGAGAGTTATGTGTCATCTCTGAGCAGCCTGGAACAAGAGAATCAGCAGCTAAGGCAGGCACTTGCCGAGGTGCACGCCCGACCCGAGGGCTCCAACCGGGCCTGTCGAGACAAATACGAAGGAGCTCTGCTCAGCCGTGCCGTGACTGACCAAACGCAGCCTGCTCAGGACAGGTACCTGGCATGCACACAGAAACACATGCAAAAAAAGATACTGAGCCTGTATTCAACTTCTTATTTTATCTGTAGCAATGAAGATACCAGACATCACAAAGCTCAGCTGCAGGAGAACGCCACTCCCTACGAAGGGCAGATCCACAGGCTCTTCAAACAGCTGCACACCCTGTCCCATTCCTCCGGAGAGGAACCCTGTAGCCAGGCCCAAGACAGCAGGTCTCATTCATCAGCATCTTCCTCCTCCTCTGGAAGCACTAGACTCACCAGGAGAAACTCCGTCCCACCCACAAGTTTAAATCAATCCACTGCTGAGGGGCAAAGCTCCAGCGGCAAAGACTCTCTGACCGTGGTGTCAAGAGAGAAAATCATCCTCTCTCCCTCTCTAATGGTGAGGCTCGTCACAAATAATAAAAGTCTACAGTTGTGGTAAAGCTGACGTTCTACTCTTAACTGTTACTGTTTTACTTAAATTTCTTAGAAAAGAATACCACAGTTATGTGTTTTTCTTCCCTCCCAGGAGCCTTCGCCAGCGTCACCTGATGACAGCGTGGTCTCTCGTTTCCTGAAGGAAGAAAGCTTACTGTCCACAGAGCTGCTCCAGAGATTGGACAACCACATCCAGGGTATGAGCGAGGACAACATCAAGACAGTGTCCAAGTACCTGCCAAGTGGCTCTGAGCTCTAGCCTGCCCAGACTCCAGCACAGAATGCTCAGTGATTGTGTAGGTTGAAATAAAAGTGCCTTTGAGCAGCATTGCCGAAACTCTGTTCATGTGTCTTATTGATTGTATGCAGAGAATGACATTTGTGCAGGGTGCGCCTCACTTGACACGTACACATTTAAGTTGAGAGTGAACTTTCAAGTGTTTTCAAGTTCAAGTGTTTCACAGAACTGTCAAAAGGAGTGATATGTAATTCAAAGACTCCAGTGAGCTCTCTACATGTACGGTGCTGTCAGACCGCTGTACTGTACATATAAACATTACCGAGCCCACTCCATGTCCACAGTGAAGGCCAAGTTGTGAGGTTATACATAAGACATAGTTTAAGTCTTGCGTAGCTGATTAGCTCCTTTTGTTGCCAAGGACTTTATTCTCATTCTGTTTATCGCATGTTTGTTTTACCTATTTGGCGGCAGAAGCTCAAACAAAGTGTTCCACTAAAGGTGTCCCGTCGCATCAATTTAATCTCAAATAAGTGCTGACAAAGGCTGAGTGATTAAACGCTTTGCTTCACCTCTTTTGTTAAAAACTGCTTTTTGCACGTCACAAAGATCACAGCTGACATAATGTTGGTGTTCCTTTGCCTCTGCAAGAGGTAACAGAGGCTCAGTAGTCTGTATTTGTGATCCAAAAAGCATTGCTTCAACACAAACCAACTGGAATATGTTAAAGAATATGATAACAATTTACAACAAAAAAATACAAAAATACATGCAAGTGGCCCCAAACACGCCGCCTTACAGTAACTGCGGCATGGTGGTCGGCAACTCAAACTCAACATGTGGTGACTGCTCATAACAGTTCATCCAAATTGCTTGCCAATTGTTTCAAAAAGTGATCGCCGTATCTGAAGTACTGGAAAGATGCTTTTATGCCCCAAGATGTTTTTTGTTGTCTTCTCTGGCTGTGAAAAACATAGAAATCTGCTTAATTTATTGACCAGTGAGGCTTTGAAATTAACACTTTGTGAGTAACCCATGTTGTCAAGTACAGGTTTTCTTATCCTACCAATGTGGAACTGTGCTTCAGTAGTGAAAATGGCCTTAAGAAATTGCTGACCGTTCATTGTGTTTTCTGCCCAGCAGTCATGTTTGTGTGAGCTCACATAACTGACTTTTAGTTGCTGAATTCCGCCCGAGTTACTTGTTGGAATTCTGACATTTAGTGGAGCTCCTTTGCAGATTTCCTCGCAGGACGCTGAACATTCCGATTTTTCCAGCTGCCTGGAATTCAGCATTAATACGAGCTCTGCATTTACATCCAGAGTAAAGAATGTCACTGTGAGCCAAAGAAGTATCCATCCTCCCTGCACGTCTGTCAAAACTGGCAAAATACCACATATGTACATGTCTGTTCAGCCAGTAGGGAGAGAGAGGGGGTAGCTTATACTGTAGTCCCCCCACCCCACGCACACACACACCACCACCACCACCACCACCACCCACCCTGCAGAGGCCCTCTGGCTAGTCAAGAGCAGGAATGTGTGCATCATGCCAATGCTGTCATGAACCTTCCGCTGCGGCCTGCTTTGTCCTCATCATTAGAAAACTGATGGAATGTTAATATCAACCATGTGGGGCGCTCAACCTTAAAAACACCGAAAGGCCAGGGGGCGAATAGTTCTAATTTACTGCTTTCCTAATGAAGGACCCATGAAATAAAGTGGAAAAATCTCAAGAATTATGTGTTTCTTTGTTTTTGCTGCTCAGCTGTGTCTTGAGTCCAGTGACTTCTCACTTTGGTATTTGGTAGCCTCTGTTACTAGCACTGTAAGCCCCAATAAACAGCACTGAGGAATTTGGCAAGGCAGGCATTCCTCTGGCTCTCTCTGGAGGGAGGTGAAAAGGTTTTTATATGTGGAGATTCTTTGAAGGGGCCTAGTAAAAGGGAGGCCGATACAATTCCACGGACAGTTTGGACTGCTTTATTTACGTAAGGATTCACAGGAAGAGTTTGCTTTAGGCTACAAGATGATGCTGCAAATGTTAAATTGATTAGTTAAATTAATTGAATAGGCTCTTAACCCCATCAGGATGTTACAAGTGCAATTAGTAGTATGAGGCAAACAGAGGACACCTCATGCTCATTTTTCTGCATCATCACCTTTTTCCTCTAATGATTTTCAAAGGGCACTCCAGCAATTTCATATTACTCTTCCATTACCTCAGCTGCCTTGCAAGAGACACAATAATAAAAAAGGTATCGTCAAAATTGAAGCCACAGTGGCCAAGATGTTCTGACATTTAGTCTCAGGTATTGGTCAAACCCACAAAACACTGAATCCATGTTTTTCAAACTTTTAAATGATCACTGGTGGGGGGGTTTCAGACTTTAGAACGCTCCCTCCGGAATGAAAGCAAGACATTTTGTCACAGGCTGAATAAAACTCTGTGACAAAAAAACTGTGATTAATGTGTGAATTTATGGAGTGCACCTTTAATAAGCATATTAGACTTATTAAATATATCTACATATACAAAAACTCATGGGTAAGGTTAACGTGAAACCTGGTATTTATTTTGGCTCTATACAAAGTTAAAAGCCTTGACAATTCTTGAGTTTGAAGGTTAATTCTTGACCTTGGAAAACTGTTAAAAAAAGAACACAAGTTCACTTAATTGTTTTATTCCAAAGCGTTTAGCCTCAAGGGAGCTAAACTTTAACTTCACTGTGCAACTGTGTTGTGGAATGACATGAAAGAAATGTAAATTCAAACTTCAACTTGTGGTCTTTCTTAGTAGATGGGGTTTCTCAGTTAGGGGTCGGTTTTTTAGTTAAGTAAGTTTAGTTGGTTACTATTCTGAGCAAACTCCCTCTGCTGAGGAATGCAAGTGATGTGGCTGAAAGTTCAGAAAACCCAAGTAAGTGCACCTTGCGATAAGATTTTATTTAGTCAAATTACCATTTTTATTTATAAATATTAAAGATCCCCTCTGGACATGTTTGAAGACATAAAATACTCTTTAAATAAAAACTCATGTCTGATGGCATGTTTCTACAATAATTCAATTCCCTTGTCTGAAATCCTCAAAATGCATCTACTGCTACATCTATAAATATGCTAATATGTTCATTTCAAAAATGTAAGTGCTGGAAAAAAGATGTCTCCTACTTCACTGAAAAGGTTATGCTCAGTAAAGGTGTCCTTCATGGCTGTATGTTTCCACATCAAACTTTCATATTGGACCACGACTGGCTTCCAAACTAGTTGTGATGTCACAGAATCCTGATCAAACATACACGTCTCCCTCAGATTTAGAGTGAAAACAGCCTTCTAGTGTCCACTATACAGGTCAGACATCCAAGAGAAGTAACTATAAGCAAAACATCTTTTTTGAGAGGAGGGGGGCTTTAAATTTAGGCTAGTGTAGCACCCAAATGTATTTCACATCAGTGAAAGAAACCAAATATGGCCCCAATAATTTCATCAATTTGACCTAAAGAAATGAGTGAGTGAATAGTGTCCTCTATTAAAGTTTTCATTCAAGCATCATCTGTACCTGCAAACACACTTGGCCTCATAGTATTATAATCTATTGAGGTATTGTTGCAAGAGCCTGAAGGTAAATAGCTTGAGAAACTCTGAGAGATCAAGTGCCATGATGGTTTGAGACTCCTGAGTCTTTCATTGCTTCTCTTGCTCTACCACTAGCAAGCAGCAGAGGGGCGCTGTAAGAGCTCTGTCGTCACACTGTGGTCAACAGCAAAGGAACTGCCAAGTCAGATACTCCTCAATCAACCAGTAGTTCAGTGGCTTGTGTCTGTGTTTGCAGCTTGAAAGATACTTTCCCCTGCTCCTGTCATAAAACAGGAATGCCTCTACAGTCCAACACCGCACTGGCTGCCTTCCATCACAAAGCAAACGTCTGAGGTTAGGCCTACACGAAGCCAAATGAACAAAAAAGTGAGTATGTTTGGCAAACTGGGTTTACGTTATCAATCATCTAAAAGGAGGGAGACATCTGAGGTATTTGTTTGAGGAATCTCCCTTATCTGTGAGATCATAACTTGTCATGGGAATGAAGAATGAAGATAGGTTGTTTGTGTATAGAGATGACTTATTTCTGTAGAATGGCTGGAAGGTAAATGCAGGTTGGCGGGAATTTCTTAAACCCGGCACTGCCAAGATGTTGATGAGCATCAGGAGGGAGAAATATCTCTGAGTCTCTGGGTGATAATGTCTTCAAACCAGTTACCAAGTGGTTAACACATTTGGCCCAACTTTTGTTTTTGCCTAAAAATTAAGAATGTCTCTTCATGTTGCTCCTAACTGATGAACTAGCCCACTCACATGTTGTTGCCTCTTGATGGGCGTGACAAATATGTCTTTCTATGAATTGCCAAACTTCCTTTACAAGATAAGACAACTTTTCCCAGAATTGTTGCAGCCTGCATGCGTCCTTTGTTGCACATTCCATGGCGGGGTCTCAAAGAACATGTATCTCGTGCTTTGCCTGTGTCCAAGTCCCACTTCTAGCTCCAGCCATTTTCCGTATATGATGGGAACGTCTCATTGTTCTTGAGTCTGAGCATGCACGGGGAGGGTGGGGTAGAGAGTGGATGCAGGTTGAGGTCGGACTCCTCTCGTGCAGTGGGTCACCGGACGTTCGCTGCAGGATACTTGGAATGCTGCAGAGACAGAGAGGCGAGTTCTTATCGGCCCGCTTGGTGCTCCGTGCCAAGGGAACAGTGCCAGAGAGGCCAACAGGAAAAGACTCATTCCTCTAACGCACAATAAGTGCGTGCATGCACACTAGTGTCCCACTTACAGTATGTGCTTGTCTGCATACTGTGGCATGTAAACAGCGGTGGAAGTATTTAGATCTTTTGTCTCTGAAAAGTAGCAATACCTTGACATAAAAATACTCTTTCTGACTTAACAAAAAAAAATCTCAACACACTTTGTGTTCCCGAAGCTTTCAACCGAATCTCTCGGCCTTCCTCAACTTATTCAGTTTGCGCAGTTGTCATGGTGAGGATGTATTTGTCGTCACATGATCTAAATGTGGAACTGGAGATTGTAATTCCCGTCTCTGTTCAAGGATGGTCTCTGGTGCCAGATCTGAATGCCCCCCTTGATCTTTCGCAGGATTATTTGGGGGGAATTTTCTGTGATTTTTCCGAGGGCGCCTTGGTCATGCTTTACTTCTCTCTCTCTATCCTCCTCCACACTGACAACATGTTCTGCTCTGCTCTGAGGGTCCTGACCACCGATCTTTTCTGTTGCAACTGATGATTAGTCAAAATGAAGATACTGGTATAAGTGAGTGAGCTCTCTGTAATATATTTATTTTTAATAAAAAAGTATTGCATTCATAATCTTATTTAAAGCAGCTATAATTAAGATTTCCCTTACAACAATGTGAAAAGAATCTGACAATGTGAAAGGGGTTGCTGGTAGTGATGATGTTCCCCTCGGCAGTGAGTTTCAGCTCATTGTTTAGCTCTCCGGCCCACAACTTTACTGTTTTAGTCCAATTTCACTGTTCTCACAGCATTTTTCAGCTTTCAGTTTTCAGCTTACCAGCTTGTCACTAACTTGCAATGTCAAAAAGTCAGATTATTTCCCCCAAGAGTTGGTTCATATAAATCTATATATGTGTGTGTGTGTGTGTGTGTGTGTGTGTGTGTGTGTGTGTGTGTGTGTGTGTGTGTGTGTGTAAAGGGGATAATTCTGTACAAAGTGTCCATTATCATGAATTAATGGACGACAGGGAGGCCAGAACATTCGTACGTTTTTTTAAATTGAACTGACATTCTGACTATGAACAACATCCAATGTTCAATGAGAAGTTAGTGTGTGACAAATACATCTGGAACCAGGTATAACTCGTCAGTAAATAATTAAAACAAAGTCTTTATAGTTTCCTGGATATCTTAAATAAATCAGCCATTGAGATACAGTAGAGTTAATACAATGTAAGATAAGCAATATTCATACCCAGTTCTGAATCTTAAGATCAGATCTGGTGAAGTGAAGGTGTCTGGGGTCTCGTTATATCACAAATAAAAGTTCCAATTGAGTTCAATACTAGAATAAATTCAGCTCAAGTCAGTTTACTCACAGAACACATTTACAATAACGTATGTTGTTGTACAAAGAATACATAATACATAAAATACATAATTCAGTGATGAAACAGATCTCTGAATCAACTTTTGAACACACATGCTTGTGATCCCGGGTGTGTATTTGTCTACGTGCATGTATGAATGGATAGTCATCAATGCTTCGTGACCACTCCACAGTGCAGGAGTCCTATTGCACAATTCCCTCCCGACCATCGCTTCATCTCTCTCTCTTTGCGATGGTTTAAATGTATCAGTGGAGATTCTGGAGCTGCTCAACTGAGATTTTAGTCATCCAGCATCTTAATCCTCAGCAGTCGGTGGTGAAGTGTGTGCAAAGGGAGCTGACTTTGTAAATCCTGGACAGCGAGCAAGTTGTTAGATTTAGTTATTTAAACTACACTCACTTAAAGCAGTAAAATTTGCATTAAAAGAGGCAACGTTTTGCAGGGTTCATATAAAGTCTTAAAAGTTTGGAAAACACTTAATTTACATATATGAAAATATGCTAGATTTTGAATATACTCCTCTTTGAAAAATTTTGGATTTTCAACATAATCTGGTATTTCATCAGCAACACAATCACTCATGTGAACCAAACATCTTTTAATATTTAAAATGAAACGATCCATTTTTGGTTTTGGCCCCACCCGCCCCCATCACCCTGTGTGACTCTCCAGTCAGCACTGTGGAGTCCTTCCGCTTCCTGGGCAGCATCATCAGCCAGGACCTCAAGTGGGAGCTGAACATCAGCTCTCTCACCAAGAAAGGCCAGCAGAGGATGTACTTCCTGCGGCAGCTGAAGAAGTTCAACCTGCCAAAGACAATGATGGTGCATTTCTACACCTCCATCATTGAGTCCATCCTCACCTCCTCCATCACCATCTGGTACGCTGCTGCCACTGCCAAGGACAAGAGCAGACTGCAGCGTATCATTCGCTCTGCAGAGAAGGTGATTTGCTGCAATCTGCCTTCCCTCGAGGACTTGTCCACCGCTAGGTCCCTGAGGCGTGCAGGAAAGATTGTGGCTGACCCCTCCCACCCTGGTCACAAACTCTTTCAGATGAGAGCAGTTTCCTGGGCATCTAAAAAAAATGCAGCCTCTCCCTCCCCTCCCCAAAACAATCAATATATTTAAAACATGTCAGTAAATGTAAAATATAAACATAGCGCCAACCCCTTTTTATGTGCTTGCTTGAAGCAATAAGGCAAAACGTAATAATAACAAAATAATTCTGTTTTGATCGTGTTTTTAACTGTTTCGAACAAAGTGTGTTAGCATTTGAAAACTGTGCTGTAAAAGTATAGTGTTTTGTTGTTAGTGAACTCTGAATGAAAAAGGAGTTCATGAAATTTTGTAACTGTGGTTACTGAATGCATTTTGTGTTAAAGCAATGAAAAGTGATTTACAGTTTGCTCCACATGAACCTCTGTAGTGCTGACTGTGTGAAGAGTTTTACAAATGTGACTTCAGTATTGACCAATGCTTGTTAGCAATTGAAAAAAACTGTAGTAAACATTGAAAACGGGTCCCACAGACCTGAATACCACACAAGGGTTAAGGATGCCTCGATGATTGAAAGGCTCCAAACAAGTGTATAATAATAAGTTTAAAAAACAACTTATTATTATTATTCTATATTTCCGGCACATTAGTCACTTCAACGTGATTAAATGTTCCGGGGCATGTAGCATTTAACATCTGATCAGAACCCTTTATTTAGCATCTCTAATCACAACCATTTCAATGAAGAAATATTGTCCATGGAACTGCACCTGGAAAGCTGGAATATCCAAGAATGCTGGGAAGTCTACAGATTGTGTGTCCCCACCGCAGCATAAGCAAACACGATTTATTTACATTAAGCAGCGAGGGTTAGACAGAGACTACACTGATAAATGGAAGTGTGTTAACCCCCCGACCGCAGCAGCACACTGAACTTTCTGACTGCTAAATGTCAAATCTTAATGGGGGCACGATATAAATCCCAGCTCTTTGTTCCAGTTTGGAAAATAATGGAGTGTGTGTGTGTGTGCGTAGGTGTGTTTGCATGTGTGTGTGTGAGTGTGTGTGTCTGTGTGTGCATGTGTGTGTGTGTGAGTGTGTATGAGCGTGTGTGTCTGTGTGTGTGTGCATGTGTGTCTGTGTGTGCGTGTGTGTGTGTGTGTGTGAGCGTGTATGAGCGTGTGTGTCTGTGTGTGTGTGCATGTGTGTGTGTGTGTGTGTGAGCGTGTGTGCCTGTGCGTGTATGCATGCATGTGTGTGTGTATG
>JAVQJL010093489.1:0-12286 GCA_036024295.1 Nannoperca obscura
CACCAAATGCATTTATTGGCAATTATTTGCCCCCTCCATACAACAGTACAACACCCCAGAAAACACCCTCTACATTTGGAAAACACCCAAACCCCCCCCCCCCCCCCCCCGTCGACACATCCATATAAATATAGTACACAGTTGCTCATCTTTGTTACATCCATTACACTCACTATAGTAACATTGTACTCACAGTAGCAATGCAATAGAGAAGTGAACCTTTGTCTGTTTGGAAGTGTGGCTGTTGTGCTACATTGTTTGATCTTAATATAATGAAATACTTTTTTTACCTTCAGTGGAAACACAGTATAGAGAAGTTCATAATTTAAGGATGTGAGCCGTGAGACTCTGACAACAAGCTAGCACGCAATGAGTGATATCTGACTTTTCACTCCATATTTCGGGCTCACCCTACAGTCTTTGGTTACAGCAACCACTCTTGCCTTTCACATCTGAAGACCTTTACTTAATCTGGACTGTCCACCTTTTTTATGATTTGTCAATTAACTGCTTTAAGACTTTTTCTTAACATAAAACATAGTGAACATATCGTTTGTACAGCACTCAATAAGATTCCTGCAAACTATTTCTCAGGTGTGTAGTGTGGCCCTGCACTTCTAACATGTTTTAAGCATATAAAATAACGAGTGAGGCCCATACGAAAGGACACATCAAAAGGCACACAAATAACCACCAACGAAAGAAACATTTACTGCACAAAAGTAGGAGGGCAAGTAGCGTCTTTTAGGCGAAAAATACACACAGCAGACCCTACAGTCCTCCATACAGATTCATCCTTGACTGTTTAAGAGCTCTGCTTTGTTGAAAACTGTTTTGTGCATTCTGCTCTCCGTCCTCAGCTCTCTACGTTATCAGATGCCAAAAAGAGGCTTACTTAAATGGTTACTTTGCAATACGACAAGAATGAGTTGTTTTCCAAACATTAAAATGCTGTTAAGCAACACACTACCCGTCCAGCACAACATGGTGGCGAGTACAAAGTATGTGTGTAACTGAAGTTGAACATCTGGCAAGCCAAAGAAACCCGGACATTTTTTACCGCACCCAACATAAAAAGATTAAAGGCAATTGAATATTGAACTGAACATTTGTCAGGTGGCTTGGAACACAACTAAAATGGGATGCTCATGTTGATCTGTAATTGCTACATACATCGTTAGTCAACTGTAGTCAAAAGCAGTCATTTCTGATGTACTAAGAGACAAATTAGGATTCTTATGACAACAGCATATTGAACATACTGATTATTTTACATTGTTTGCACTGAGACTAAGAATGTGCACGTCAACAGCACAGGGGCGTGCTCTCTTTCCTTCTTTTAAAAAACCTGCAAGTCATGCTATCCAGTGCTAGCTTAACCTGACCCTCCACCACACTCCCAGACTCTGTCTGTGCCAATTCCTGTATGGACGCTGGTGAAGCGGCGGCCACTGCACACTGTCTGAGACTAAATATAGCAGCCCTGTCTCAGATGGAATGATGTCATCACTGAGCTGACGTGCTGCATAACAATTGGCCACCAATGAGGCTCCTTTAAAAAAAAAAAACAGATTGATCAGAACCAATCTGCTGACAGCATCTGAAGTGAGGTTGGATACAGCTGTGTTGCTGTGTGTGATGTGTGCCGGTGCACCTACGGGTGTGTATTTATGTGTCTGCGTGACCGTGCCTTCACCTCTTTACCCCAGCTCCACCCTCTTCTCACTGACAGTTTTGCGTGTCTTCATTTTTCACACTCACAGCTCTGGCGGAGGCGTTACCCCACAAACACAGGACTACTTCTCATCACCACCTACTCTGTTGCATGCAAACACACACTGCAAAAAATGAGCATGAAAGACGCTTCAAACACACATACACACAGGTACACGTGGATGCTGAGGGGGTTTCATTCTGGGGGTTTGTTCATTGTTGCGTTCTTTTTGCACTGCACTTCCTAGCAATCACTGATCAATCAATATTATGTTATTTCTATTCTCTTTGCCCTTAACCTTTATTAACTTGAGTTTTGACTTTTCATGTTAATATTTCCCACAGTGCTTTGACATAACATGGTAATTTATTACATCCGGTCAGTTGCAAATTTCAAAAAGTATATAAAGGGTTGAAAAAGACAATGTTAGCAGGTGGGGCTTATGGATTCAAGAGACGTGATGAATTTATGACTCCATCTGACACACACGCACTCACGCACACACACACACACACACACACACACACAAGCGCTCGCTGACTAATCTACAGCAGAGCTACCATTTACATTTCCAATTGTAGTGATGCTTGACTTACTACTGGCCCCACAAGAAGACAAGCCCATAGGAAAAACTCCTGCTAATCCATAAAGCCAGCCTGCCTCTGGGTGATGCCTTTTTGCTTTGTCTGTTTTATCAGTGCTTATGCTGACTACCCAGCGTTTCCAAAATACATCACTGTTCCTGCTGCCAAAATGCAAAATGCATCACTTAGTGACTGCCACAATGGAAAAACCCACCTGAGAGTCAGTGTAAACAGCAAAGGCTTTAGTTGAATCATCACTGTGTTGTCAGCTATTGTATTGTAAACATTAGAGTGAAAAGGTAATGGATTTAAGTATATGGTTAAAACTATGAATAAAAAGATAAATTACAACATTTGAGAGTGCGCAAAACAAATGAAATGAAATGATATAGGTTACCACGACTACACGTGTTTAGATGCTCAAAGGGTGACCTAAATTCTAAGTGCGCTGGTGTGGAAACATGTAAAAAAGCCTACACTTTCCCCAAAATATTAACTTAAAGATAAAGCATGTTTATGTCATATATACACATATAATACTTACTACTTATTATAAGTCACTCACAGCATTTTATTCTAGTCCAGAAGTCCTTTTAATCTGCCTTGAACGAAAGGGGAAAACATGGACACCTGGAGGATGGTTATTTACTTTGTGCCTGATGAAAGCACTTGGCAGCAAACACCACTAATGACAGAGACCGGAGAATCTGCTGAGGGGTAGCATTTTTCCTCTCCCGTGTATCAAATAAAACACTGCATCCGATAATTAGGACTGGAAGTGTTTCTTGATCCGAACTTGCCAGCAGAGGACAGGGTGAGTGACGAGAAGAGGTTTCGTATCACACAATGTTGGATTCCGTTTGTATTTTCTACCCCCAAAAAGCAGGAAAGGGCTCCGGGGATTTACATACAGATGAAGGGGCCTGTTTTGGCATGCACTGTTCTGTTTATAAGATTTAAACTATAGAAACCAAGGGGAGTGAATTTCCATCTTCAGAATATCCAGTTTCCTCTCTTTCACTGTGCCAGAAAGTCGGTGGGAGATTGTGGGTAATGAGCTACGTCTCCCTAGGTAACACCATCGAGATACATTTCCCCGCAGACTTTCTTACAAAGATTCTATTGATGTCATTTCTGTGTTTGTTATTTTGTGACAGTAAAAACTGCTACATGTGATCCCATGACAGAAGAAACAGTAACCATCCAAAGGACCTGGTTCGAAGGAATCATACGAAGATGAAAGATGAAGCAAACGACTAACACCTTTATCCTACGAGGAACGTTTTCCTAAGGAACAGTTGTCAGGGTACATGATTGTGTTTACTGGTTCATCAAAATGCAGGAAAAAAAATCTCTGAATTTACCATTGGCAGCTGCAGGAACTTTTACAGGACAAATAGTGGCACCTCTTTAGTATGTTCCCTTGCTTGATGATGGCCTTCAAGCCATTATATATTTATTAATTGTTTTTGGGGAGTGTTACCTTACTTACACAACTGAATTTGAATTTATCATGTGTAAATTTGAGATTTAAGATGGTGTACATTGTAATTTTAGTGTGATAAAGAGCAGTTGTGCTTGAAACGTTACCTTGGTGCAATAAAAAGGGGAACACTGGAGCCCTGCAGTGTGCCAGCTGTTCATTTGTTTATTTCATGATTCGCTCAGTTTTGGCTTAGCACCTGCCCTCTTTGGTTTGGATGTGCGTGCATGCTCCTGTTTGTATATACCTGCAAGAACATCACCAGCTCGGGATATTAAACACCTGAGCTGAGCACTGTCCTCAGCTCTTACAAACCACAAGGCAGCTGCAGTGCTTACAGTCTGGGACCAGGTTAGAATTATTACAACACTGAGCCAATACATGTGTATGATGCATTAGTATAATGTGTACGGATCAGACACAGCACGGCTTCCTTTAAAATAGTCAGAAAATAGTTAAATCCTGGTATGCAGTTGCGAAACAAAGGTTCTCAAGTTTGCATCTACTGCATCATGCAAGTATCTTACTACTACTACTTACTGGGATATCTGTTGCAAATGGACTCTCAAGATCTTTTTTTATAATATTTCCTACTCCTACTTGCATAGAAGAAAAGAAGCCCCACAAAGAGAAAGGGCAGAAACTTCAGTCTTGGTTGAAAGTGAGATTATGTTCACTGTGAACAGATTGTGCCTTTTCCTTTACATCAACGAGTAGAATAGTAAATAAAATGCTTTAAGCTGTCGCTAAATAGGAAAGGGGCCACTCACCACAGCAGAGATGCAGTTGTGTCGTAAGTTGAGTTCAGTCAAACAGTGCAAGCCCTGCAGGTTTTCCACTCTGGAGATGTTGTTTCCTGCCAGGTTCAACACTCGCAGCTCGCTCAGGTGAGACATGTTTTCTATCGTGGAGATCTGGATGGAAGCACAGGGACGCAAAGACGTGCATAAAATACAATTATGTAAAGCGGCACATCCACATAATCAAATTCTATTTAGAGAGACAGGGCAGGGCTAGCAGAGCACAACACACTCAGATTGTATAGATTCAGTGCTCACTTCACATTCAAATCATGTACGCAAAGATCAGATGGTTCACATCTATTTAGAATGATTTAGCCTGCACACAGCTAAATGTGTTTGGGTGCAAGAAAGCCAAAAAGCGGTGCGATCCATTTTCTTTGAAGCGCCCGAGGCTACACCTTCTGCCTGCTAAATGACACTGAAACAAAAATGACATTTCCACTCCTCTCGTGTGCCTCAGAGTGAACCATTTCACAGCCACTATCTGTATCACTTGTGAACAGCTTGAATGACTGATATGAGGTGAGTCACATCAACTTGTGACTCCTGTTTGACCTCCCGAATCATAACAAGAAACATGCGGTTGAGGGTCAGTCAGGGTTAGCCTGAGAATGACGCGTTTGCCCCCTATAGTGCACATTGTACATGTGAGGATAAGGTTCAAAGGGCAATTTATCTAAGAATTAAATAATAAAAAGTAGTTAAAATTAGAAATACAGATGAAGATAAGAAGCAAGATGTGATTTGAGCTTATCCATTGTAATTTTCCTTGGCTCCTCTGTTTGGAAAAGATAATAATTTCGGAAAGAGCTTCTGGGCTTTGGACTAGTTAGTACGCCACTCCCAGATGGTGAGAGATCTCACAGGTACATACATGTAAAAAAAAAAAAAACTACTAGGAATATTTTTAAATCAATACACAAACCTACAGGGAACAAAGGTGTGTAGTAGTTTCTGAATATTGGCCAGAAAGAGATATTTACACATTCTGGCACAAACAAACATGTAATAAAATGTGTACTCAAAGTGGGTGTGAAAATACAAGAGTGCACGCAGTTAAAAGAAAATGTCAATTTACTGAGTGCATCAAATCCACCCCAAACACCACCACTAAGCAGTCTCATCTGGTGATGGATACAACAGAGGGTAATCATTGGACTGCATTTAAAGACCTTTACAATAGTTGCATTGTGGGGTCACAGCTGACCAGAATACTTTCAGTCAACACGCAATCATCACACGCTAACAGGACAATGGCGCCTGGTTCAAATATCAAGACGGAAAATGCATGACTGTTAAGCAGCGAGTGGATGGAAAACAGCCGCATGCTCAGTGAACCTTTCCTGAATATATTAAGAGGAGCATGAAACACTCATTGCCCAAACAGGGGAACAAAATCCAGAGTCCAGACTCGGGCATTCCCTGACCGACACAAGACAGGCATGTGTATGTCAGACCTCTGTTAACACTCAGACACAGTGTCTCTAAACACACACTGAAGCAGATTTTGGATAGTTTCTTTTGTAAATATTCAAGGATCTTGTGTTACACATCATGAATTAGGTGCTTTCCAATGGTGTAGGTCAGGCATCCAGAATGTTAAGATGGTTCTCACATGGTGAATGTTACACTAGTAACATGTAAGTTTACAGATATGTATAAGTAGCACATGGATGTGAAAGTGTAGAAGATGTTAAGTGTCTACAATATTTGTTAAACATCATCTTTAAAATGTAAAATTAAAAAAATATTGCTTCACAGGCAGGACAGTGGCCTGTCTTTGTCTGGAGAACTGAAAGATCCAGTTAAGAAGGACATGCTAAGATGGGGAGTTAATAACATCGTTTCTCAGGATGTTCCTTGTAAACAATCACAACCACAATTCATATAATGGCCTGTATTGTCAAAGAGGAGCACACAAACACAGATAACCTTGTGTCGCAAGTGTCATTAATGACAACAAAGCCTAGAGCATCCCTGTGGGGAGTCTCTGTTCCAGCTTCACCCTGACCAAGAGTGCTATGCTTACCACACATGACAGATCCAGTCACACTAAATCATAATCATCATCTTCATTTGTAGGAGAGAGATTTTTTCTAGCGTGGACATGAGCTTAACCAACCTATCTAACGTCTTTGTCTTTGTTTTACAGACCCCGCAGGGCATTCTCCGCTGTACTTTGTGAAGTTTTCAAGTCAAATTGCTCGAGTGGGAAACATCACCGCCTAACTAAAGATTGGTTATCCAACAATGTCAGGTCACATTGTAACCCCTACACTTGGTCACTGAGACAAAGTGTGGGTTGGATGCAAACTCCCAGAGGGAATATCTCCTTCTGAATAGTTCCAGTAAACTGGAAATGAAACAACATCCTGTTCCAGAAACAAATGGATAAAAAGATAGGTTGGGAGTGATGTGAGGCTCCCAGCTAGAGGACGGGAGGAAGAAAAGATGACAGTGATGTACGGTTTGTGGTTAAAACACGCACACGAAAGGAAAGAGGACAAGCAGCTGGTGTTCTGTGGCCAATAGTGACTAAACAACAACCTGATTGGGTAGAATAACCATGACTTTAAAGGTATTTTAATTCATTTATCCATGAATTTCCTCGCTGACTTCACTCACATCGTCATCTTGTATTATCATTGTGCAGCAATTCCCATTTCATTTGGGTGGTCATGTCTTTAAAGAGTTTGGAAAACGGTGAATAAAGGTAATTGAACAGTTATTTAAGTGCACAAAACAGGAGGTTTTGAAGTCAGTGAGTGAAAAGCAACCTGTCCTGGTCGGAATAATAGATTTATCATCTGCTCCTCAATATGCGCCTGCCAACAAATGGATACCTCTGAGTGCAGTGCGCTCTCATTACCAACAAGGACAGCACAAAAGATTCTATTGATGAATTCATTTTAAAAAGTGCCCATTCAATTGCCACATTATCAGTAATGTTTAAATTAACTGTAGAGAAGCAGATGGGAAACACGACAAGCGGACAGAGCTTGAGGTTACAAAGTATCCCCTGTCAGAAAAAAACTGCAAAACAAAGACTGCAGCAGTCATTGAATAGTAATTGGGACGCCTGCTCATGCAAAGAGCAGCCAACATCAGAGAGAGAGGGAGCCTTACCAGGGCTCTCTGAGGAGGGGGCGTAGGCGGCAGGCTGGCAAAACACTAATTTGACCAAGGGAAGCCTTTCTGTTCTATCTTCCTTTTCCAGGAGCTGCTAGAATCGTCATCTGACATCAGTGTTACTTACATCATTTTATTTCTCAGGCTTTAAATATCAGCGAGCCGCACTCTATTGTGCAGTTGAATAGATTGTGCTACGGTCACTGAGGACATGGATGTGGGAGTAGAGCCTTGACAAGAGCTTGTGGGATCTGATGGTTTTCAATCCATTGTTCCCCAACAGTGCTGGGAACTCAAATAAATGCTGAGGTAGGCAAAATGATGATCATAACACCCATTAGATTTCTGACTTCTAAAAGACTTTGAAATATCAAATGAATGCGAGACATGGCCTATTTGTTCCTAATACTGTTTAGGACACAGTAACAAGTGGACAATTTTGCTGCAATCATTTTACAGTGGCTTAAGATGAAGGGTTTAAGAGTTTAGAATGAGCATGAGTACAGGGATTCTCATGCCTGGCCTCCTGCTGTCAAGTCTATTTGACTTTAGTGGTTTGTTCTGCGAGATGCAGCTCTCTAAATGCTAGTTAGCTACAGTGCGGAGGAGGTGTAAGGGGCAATCAACTGAACTTTAACTTTGCAGCTGAAAATCCCGGTCTCCAGCTACAGTGTTGGCAGCTAAACGAACGAGACTAAACTCACATAGGTGGGAGGACAGTGAAGGACCAGTACCTGATTGTCATGCAAATCCAGGGTATTCAGCTTGGACAGGCTTTCCAGGCAGCATATTTTATGGATTCTGAAAAGTATCAGGAAGAAGTGACATAAATTGCACATGAAATATAATTTTATCACAATGTATGCCAACAATCAATAACATATTTGCGTCGCTTCGTAAATGTATCCAACTGTAAGTGTCTATTGTCTGTTGAACAGGTTCCAAGCAGAGGACAGCTGTCTGGCCATCAAGCTCATTAAAAGGTTACATTCCCTGAGGAAAGCGAACATACAGTAGTGTACAGTGACTTATTGTTCAGGACTGTCCATATGGATTTAGATCATATTACACATAAGGATGAAAGGCTGTAGTCTCTGCCAATGGAAACTTGAATCAATGGTATTCTTTAATCTTCAAGAAGCACACATGGCCCTGGAAGAAGGTCTAAAAAGACAAATGTCATGTTTTACAGAAAGAGAAACTAAGTCCAGAGTTTGCCTGTTGGATCTTGGTGTCATTCACAGTGCGATGTGACTTTAATCCTCCTCCTGCCGACCTCTTAAAACAAAAACAACTAACACTAAAACCAAAGGTTTTCCAATTAAACTCAGCACCTGCTGGAAATAATAGGATGTCTTGAATAACCTACAAGCAACATTTACACTACATAAGAACAACATTTGCTTTACTACCACATAAATATTCTGCACATTTCAGGCAATTCAGACAAATGTGATATATTCTTGTGTTTGTTTGCTTGTGAATCCACTAGTGACAACTTACCTGTTCTTGCCCAGCATGAGGATCCTAAGAGCGCTCAGAGATTCAATGCCAGTCATTTCGGAGATGTTATTGTCGTACAGGTTCAGGAAAACAAGCTGTCGCAGATGTGACAGATGCCGGATTCTTGTGATTAGATTGTGCTGGAGGTTGAGAAGCTGCAGTTCATTCATAACACCCAGCTGGGGGCATTCTTCCAGACAGCGCCTGGAAAATTAAAAGAACATTTAGCAGAATCTGGACTTTATATGGACGACTGCAGTTAACAGCTGTATTTCACCTTCAAGCCATGCAAATCAGTGATGCAAATTGCTGATTTAGTATTTCACTATGCATACTCATTAACTTATTTCTGCTCTGTCACCAGTGAAGTAGTTCTTTGTCAGCAACCACATATCTTTGGAGACAAGGGGTAATTTAAGGGACTGTGCTGCTCCCTGGTGGCAATCTGAAGCCCATGCCATTTCGGGCAAACATCTTCAAATACTATGGCAGCCAGTCGGTGTTCATAAAACCAACAAAATTAATTGCACAGGCATGACAAGAATATGAAAGACGCTGCAAGTATAGATACATGTCATGTCAATTATATGTCCAATTTACAGGGATGGCCAAATCAACATGTTCGAAACTATGCAGATAAAATTCAAATATGTAAGAAAATCAAAAAGAGACCAGTGGTACCTGTCCAAGTCGATTCGTTGAAAACCAGATGAAAAACTGTCAGATGGCAATTGAGTAAAGGGAACACCAGGGACTGCGTTGTACCTATATCCTCCAGAAACACCTGACATGGATATTACACATTGAGTTCAAGATACAGAAAAAAAATCACTGAATAAAAATAAATGCTATATATATGTGATGTTGCCATATTTACCTGTTGGCTTGGGATGGTTTAAGGCATTACGGTAGTAAGTGGCCCCTACAATGGGGGCTGGTCTTCTAGATTTGTCTCTGCCCTCTTGTGCAGCATGTAAAACTGCATCCAAACCACTCTGAGCACCACTTGCTAGTGGTACTAAATTATGTGCAGAGGAATCTGTAGAGTCACTGGCAAATGATTGTACAGGAGGTGTCTGGGCAAGTCTTCTCTGGGTGCATGCATGCAACCTGGGTTCTACAGAGGGTATGGTATAGTGAAGAGCAAACAGATAAAAAGATTATTTACACACCTCAGCCATTCATGAATGTACAATACAATGCTGAATCACACACAAAAAAAACATTGGCTGAGTGGTGGTTAAGTGAGTGTGTGAATAAGGGAAGGGCTCAGGTTTACCTGGGTAAGAATTATTCATTGTTTGGCCAGTGTTCATGCTTTTTTCCTTTACAAGATTTTGAGAGTCCGTCTGTAAAACGGTAAACATGATACATTGCAAATCACGCGCTGGAAAGTCGAGGCATTTAACCACAAGGCTTCTTTTTCAGCGTGTTCTTTGTGATTACTCACCATCCTCTGGGCTCTCTCCGGTACCAGTGATTTGACAGTTGTAAGATGCAACTTGCAGCTGTTGACCTGCAAAAGCATTGTCCTAATAGATCAACTGTGTTGCATTAAATAAGCCACTGTCCCTTTATTCAAACATTAATATAAGCTACTAACTTGTAGTTGCTAATTAAGTTAATGATGACTCATTAATGAATCATTTTCTCTACTGAGCCTGAGGTTTAGCTAAACTTTTAATAGTTAGCCTATATAGCTTTACACTGTGAAACAATAATAAAAGTTCATTAAAAGTAGTATTTACCATGGGAGTGAGAAACACCCATCGATCACCAACACTGGTGTTGTGTTTCTGTAGTCGCATCGTTTTGCTTTCAGTCCGCTCCGGCTCCATTTAGCTAACGTTTGCTAAAGTTAACAGTTAACATCAACCTTAGACGTTGAAAATTATTTACTATTTCAGTAGAGGCACTAACGTATTTCATTTAAAAGAAATACGCGAACTTATTTGCTACAGTGAGTTATTTCTAGAGTTTAAGATTTGTTGTTCCAAAACCTAAATTCATCTGTACTCCAGGCGCTACAAATGCCAACGGAGACAAGCAATGTTGCCATGGCAACGAGGGCGTTGCTTGGTTACGCTCACTTCCCGTGTCACTTAAAAGCACTCCGTAGGGAAACCAGTACTGAAATTGAATATTTTGCTAATGGTGGGCTTAGTTTGGTTTGCAACTTAACCCTTGTGCTACCCTCTGGAGGAGACACTGGGTAAAAACAATGGGCCACTGGGTCAATATGACCCCGAAGGTAGCACAAGGGTTAAGTAGTTAACAGTTACTATTACCTACCTAATTTACAAAATATATGACACACACAAATGAGACCAAGTAGTAACCCAAATAGCTCTCTCAGATGTAGTCTGCTGTATGGACTGTAATTGACAGAGTACATACATAATGTACAGAGAGTAGACAGAACAGGGGTCAGTGGGGGCCCACAGCTCAAATTAACACCAGGGCTCAGTGTCGGGTTAAGCTGGCCATGTTTATTAAGCCCTATGTCTTGTCATTTTACATCACACTGAAGGTCATTCTCAGTTAAGCAGGTCATGGTTATATATCAGCCAATCACACATGCCCTTCAAGAATATGCCTAATGCAACGTAAATGCAGAAAAACAATTGGTCTGATGTATACATTGGCCTAAGTAAACACTAGTAGCCTCTGCTATAGTCATTCACATAGACCTTTGAGATGTGGGTCAAGTCAGCTTTATCTAGCAACACAAATTCCTTAGAGTGATAACCTCACATTTAGAAGATAGGTCTACAGTATATGAGCAAAATGTTGGTGTTTCATACGGAAGCCGAGAGCGGCCATGCTTGCAATAATTTTTTTTAATGCCGTTATCTCGAGATCACGACTTAATTATTCCGTTATCTCGAGAAAACGAGCTGAGACAGTTTCAGAACAGACCGCTGCGAAAACATACTGATAATCTAATAAACGATATTTATGAATCATATTTCAAACCCATCCACTGTATTTATTAGAAATGTGTGTTTTTTCAATTACATACGTATTCTACATGATTGGACAGTTCTGTTTGGAAAAGCAATATTATGTT
>JAVQJL010093493.1:0-14071 GCA_036024295.1 Nannoperca obscura
TGCCACTGGCCCTGATGCTGCTGCCCCAACTGATGGCTACTAGGAGAATTGCACTTGCAACAAATGACTGGTAAAAGATATGCAACATCTTGCTTCACACGTTCTGAGCTTCCTCAAAATGTAAAGTCTGCTCTGTCCCTTCCTGTAGACAGCCTCAGTGTTGCAATTCCAGTCAAATCTGTTGTCGAGCCCAGGTATCTCGTTCTCCACCACCTCCACCTCTTACCCAAGGATTGAGATGGCATTCAACGTAGTGCTGTTCCTCCCAAAGTCCATGACCATGTCTTGGTCACATTCACGAGGAGGTGATTGTTTCCACACCACGCCACAAAGCGGTCCAGCACTTCCCTGTACTCAGTCTCCTCTCCATCTCTGACACACTCGACAACTTTAGAGTAATCTGAGAATTTCTTCAGATGACAGGACTCTGAGTTGTACTGGAAGTCTGAGGTACACAGTGTAAAGAGAAAGTGTGAGAGTACAGTCCCTTGTTCCCTTGCTCGTAACCACCTGCTCGGACACACATCCCCTCAGGCATACAAACTGTGGTCTATTTGTCAGATAGTCGATAATCCAGGAGGTGATGGAGGCATCTACTTACATCCTCTGGAGCTTGTCTTGTAGCAGTATCAGCTGGATTATCTTAAAGGCACTAGAGAAAATCAAAACACATGATCCTCACAGTGCTGCCAGCTTTGTCCAGGTGAGAGTGTGCTTGTTGCAGCAGGTAAATGATGGCATCCTCAAGAGCGATAAGCAAACAGTGGGTTAAGGAAGGTAGTTACCTGAGGTCTAAGATGGTCCAACACCAGTCTCTCCAGGATTTATGGCATCCGATCGATAATCATTTAGGGTAGATGGAAAAGGCTTCTTTGGTACCAGAACACAACAGGATGTCTTCCACCACACTGGAACCTTCTCCTGGCTCAGGCTCAGATTGAAGAGCTGGTCAGGCAGACTGTAGATTGAACGACTAACAGAGTGCTAGTCTTTTTTATATTAGCTACCTTCTCTCTTCAACCTGGTCTCCTGAAACTTATGTTCACATACCACTAATGGATTTTGAAAGATAACTGCTGTGTGGCATTTGTCCACAGAGTACTATGTTGTTGTACCTCCCAGAAGTTGTAAATGGTAAATGGACTTTACTTATATAGTGCTTTACAGCCTTTTCGTAGGAAGGCCTTTGGGGTGGATGGTGGGCATACTAGGTGCAATACTTTGACACAAGAAACGTGATTAGGTGTCTTGGTAACATTTAAAAAGACCATATAATATCTTCAACCAAGTGCTTTGAGTTGCTAAACAACAATTATCATATAAAGTTTAACAGAGATGCATTGTCAGTAATTGTTTTGTGTATTCGGTATTAACAGTTTGGGACTTTGCAGATGCAGTAATGAAAAACGCTTATTATGTTGATATTAAATGTAATCTGGGTGGCATTATGTTTCTTTCAAAATGTATTTGCTGTAGCAAATGTAATAATGATACTGTCTTACCTGGAAGAGATTACTGAAACTAATAGGATGAAAGTCATTACAGACAACAGTAGATGAAATCTTTGTGACCATTTCCCAGGACCTTATTCTAACTTTAACTACACCTAACCAATTCTGCCCAAGCCTAACCATATGTAGCCTAATGCTGTCACAAGCATTTATCCCTTAACGTAATATGCTCTGAAAGTGTGGAATTCTGTCCACTGAGATTTACTAGATTTCCACCTCCAGAATATGTCTTGTTTTTAAAAATCTTTCAAAAATGTAAACTACAGTTTGCTTAATTATGCATTGTAACGACACATCCAGATGATTATGGTACAAATCCTTGTAAAGTACATAATTTTAATCTGCTGCTTTCCGTGTATAGCACACTATATTAACACATATTGTAATACTCATTTCTATATATAGAAATATACGTAATCACATATTACGGAGCATACCAAACCCAATGTAATCCCTGACAGCCCACATTAATTAAACTGGTTGATACCCAAACACAATCAATTCAATCTCACAGTTATTCACACCCAGGTCAGGTGAAGGTATCGACCCCTCTGACCGACAGCTGTGTATCACTTTGCTCTGATTCACTGGAAAGAGCTATAGCTGTAGGCAAATATATAGATCTATTTGCACATCTCTGCGAAGGATGTGGTCAGTCAAAGGCTCTGTAACTGAAAAGCAGCAGTTCCCCAGAGCGTTCACTCAGACTTGAGAGTAGTTAAGAAAGAGTAGTTTGGGGCTGATGATTTTAACTCCAACCAGCAAATACTGGCAAACATTGGTTGGTGTGTGGTAGTTTGACAGTTGGCTAAAGGGACAGGTTTGTGCTGGTGTAATCACAGAACTGTAATATTTACAATATTTGTTAATGACTCTCAGTGATAGGTGCTCTAACCTTAAAATTTCCTGCCATGTCTTTGTTTTTCCTTATCAAAGCCTTTTTTTAAACCATGCA
The DNA here is from genome assembly GCA_036024295.1 of Nannoperca obscura. NCBI lineage: Eukaryota > Metazoa > Chordata > Actinopteri > Centrarchiformes > Percichthyidae > Nannoperca > Nannoperca obscura. The sequence continues at coordinate 2,467 of JAVQJL010093493.1, forward strand.
AAGGTTTTTCTTGTATCTGGTATGTTAAGACAGGAATGGTAAAAAGCCAGTTTGATCTCTGGGTTAATGACACTCATCCATCTGGGCAATAAGTTCAACAAGGTGACATAGTTTCCTCTTTCAAGCATTTTTATAAAGTAGGATATTGGAAATATGTGTCATTGTCCTTACTCTGTGAACATGAATAGTATCCTAAATGCATGTGCATTGAGAGAAATAACACAGATTCACAGCTGAAAGTGAGAGTAACTTTTCAACCTCATACATACTTATATTCTACTCCAACCAGTTCTTAATTACAGACTGACCCCAGCGGCCCATTTGAATACCCTCATCAGCACGTCCATCATTCACTTTCTAGCTGATGTATTGAAGGTGAGGGGTATTTGTTTACATCACAGTAAATTGTCACTAGTGGGACGTTAAGAGTATTTCTTTTGTGAAATTCAGTTTGCAGTTGACAGACTGTATAACATCACATGAATAATCTGATAGTACAAAAAATGGGAGGTATAGCAAATGGCAAGCCACTTCAATTTAATTATCTTCATAACATCCCTCTGTTGAGATGAATGCCCTCCTCTGCAGGCAGGTCAGAGGTCAGGATAAGATGTATAATAGTACACCACCCATGGAGATGGTAGAGATTCAGTCTTGCTCAAGGATACTTTAGCATGAATTTAATTCTACAGTCAGTACATGACATACAAAAGATATGCAGCTTGTGTATTCCTGGATGTTTATGACTAAATTCCATGTTATAGGCACGTTAATGTTATATGAGACCTGGTCCTCATCAGAAAAACGACAGTATTACTTGTTTGTTTAAAACGTTGCAACCTTGTTTTATTTGCATGCGATAAAAATGACTATTTTCTTGCAGACGCAAAGGCGGAAGCTGTACAAAATATGTGCCATTGATATTGGAGACTGCTGTCTGCATCATATCTGTTACTAGCAGTCAACACTGGCGTAACTGCATTAGTCCAATAAACAATGACCATGACGATGAACATTCCCTATCCTTAACCAAGTAGTTATACAGCCTGTTTCCAATGTGACAACTTTTCCAGGAACTGCAGTGTTTCATTGTGTGTGAATATTGTGTGTAAAGCGACATTGTTTTCAAACTGTTTGCCTAATCTTCACTGGGGATCTACCAATCAAATGAACAACACGATACCTATGGAGCCAGATCCGTTTGACAGTTACATTTGGCTTTGAAAACAAAACATGAACTTGATGTGGTTTTCAATGACAATGTTCCGATTTTTTCTTCATGTCACTCTTTTTTCATTGACAGTTTCTTTATTACGCTATGGTGTTTTTTTAAGATGTCAGTTTTTCGATTTCAGCTCTCTCTCAATGTTTTGTTGTGGTGAGGAAGGCTTTAAAGGGGATGGGCCAGGAGAGTGTGATTGACGTATAATCTGCATACTAATTTTAATAATAAAATACCCCTTTAAACCCTTCCTCTCCACGTCAAAACAATGACAGGAAGCTGAAACTGAAAAACTGACGTCGTAAAAAATGAACATGAAAAATATAAAGTACACGTTTTGTTTCCAAAGCCAAATCTTCTTTTCGATGCCAATTGTAAATGTCACTGATCTGGCTCCATATATACCAGCCTTAGTGGAACAGGTATCAGCTGTGACATGACCCTTCCACATTTTCACTCAGTAATTCCAATAAAGTGAGGTATAAAGAATGTACATTTGTGTAACAGAGAGCACTGGTATCAGATCGGTTCTTGGTATCAGCAGAAGCTTAGCTGAGGTACTGGAATAATTATTGGGAGAATAAAACGTGGATCATTGCATCCCTAATCTTTATAGTTGTTCAGATGTGGAATGTGACTTTAGATTCAGAAACTGTTGTTTAATGTTAAAAATGCACATTTTGTCATTAAGTTTTGAGGACTTGTTGACTGTAGCAATCAGTGAGAGCTCAATCAAGCTCAACACTGAACAACAAGGTGGACACCAGTTCCTTATGACAAAATGATTGACTGTATTTGTCTAATCGAATTTGTCAGTGCTTTCACTGGTTGTAAATAATGGGTGATTTAGCCCACCCCTTACACAAAACTTTAATTATCAAACTTGATTAAGGCTAAACCTCATTTTAGTGATGAGGACGATGAAGCTCCGTCCGTCTATCACAGACATGAAAGCTCTACTCCCTCCCACACCTCCAATATACGGGTATAAGTTTGAACCGAGTGGTACTGTAGTTAGAGCTTTATTATCACACAACCGAGCAATTAAATTTGTCCTGTTCATCAATTAGACCTAAACAAGGCAGAGGTGTCAGACAGGTCCCGGATTAATTACTGACAACAATTAATTCTACAGAGAGAGCGAACTTAGACAAGCGAACACCAGACTGACTCAATGTTGTTGAACTCACTCAGGCTCTCCTCCCCAGACACACAACAGATAGCAGAAGACTCATTTGAATGTTTCAGGGATGCCGTGATATTAATTGGAAGTCAGTGGTGCGGATGTTTGCGTGAGACTGTCAGAGCTGTTATTAGTAGCTGTCACAATGTTAAGAGGAGACCACATCATTCCTTTATATTTATGTCTTTTTAATCAGGTACTTGTTACATTATGGCAAAAAGGTTTCCATACTGATAACTAAGTACAAACAGTCGGTAGTTTTGTCAGCTATGGCTATTGGCAGTAATAACAAAAGCATTCTGAATTAGATATATCCACATTTTGGGGCGATACTTTCAGCCATTTTTTCTGTGTATAAACAAAAGGAAATTAATACAAAAAGGTCCCTTTAAGCACATGTGAATCTGTTGCTAATGCTGTCATATATATTTAATAATAGACAATAGATAATTATAATAGAGGCTGGGATGATGACGACAATGTCAAAATTGGAAATCAGTTGGAGATCACTCCATTCTACAAAGCTGTGATCTTGGCAGTGTTGTTTGTGTTTCCAGGAGTGGGGCCTGAAGATGATGAAAAAGGCTAAATACAGGAAGTTGTTATTCAGTTTATTAGGTATTTGGCTATTCTGTGTATTGCAACAAAAGCAACTTCTCCAGGAGAACATGGATTTCATCTAAATCTATTGCAGGTGTTGGAGAGAACCACTGCATATGTAAAGACATTTGTATTCAGCCTTTTGTTTCTCTAGATGGAACTGTGAAACCCATCTGATAAATGTTCTCAAGTTATGTCACTTACGGATGCAGACTACAAGCTTGAACATGACAAAATCTGAGGCTGTGGGATTAGAAATAAATTATCTTACCGGACTTTCATGGCTTGCTCCTCATCTCTGTACTATTATACAGTTATAAAGACTATGGTCTTAAATTGAAAAGTCATTATTACAGGAAATGAATGAATCAGTTTTAGCAGTTTCTTCCAATTACCTTTCATGCTAAGATGGCAGCTCTCTGTCCAGTGTGGGCAACACTGTGAGTTCTCCTTGGTCATTGCAGCCTGAGTTTTTACATAGGAGCATAAAGGATATTTATTTGTATTAAAACAATGCAGATTATTACTTTGATGATTTCCTCTGGTTGTATCTTTAATCTTTTTATGGGTGATGTATAACTGATGCAGATTACTAACCTGTGAGATTATTGATGACTACTGCTTTTCCTGTACGGAGAAGCTATTATGGCAGAGACAGCTAAGTAAAGACAATGACTGATTCCAGGCACAGTAACAAACCTTTACTTTGGTGCTTTTGTTTGCAGGTGAAGCAGATTATGGAGGAAGCAGTAACTAAGAAATTTGTCCACGAAGACAGCAGCCACATCATTGCTTTGTGCAGTAAGTACGCTCATCTCTTTTTCTCTGGAGGCACACACACACACACACACACACACACACACACACACACACACACACACACACACACACTTGTTGAACTCTTCAGCAGGTGACTGGGTGCTGCTTCTTCGTCAAGGACACTGCTTGACGTCACTGTGCCTCTGACTATGCTGCTGTATCAATGGAAAGTTAATAATCACAGTGGAGTTAATGGAAACCAATTTCAGAGACATGCTGTACTAAACCCAGGCTTTCTAAGCCTTAGACACGTCTATGTGTGTGTGTGTGTGTGTGTGTGTGTGTGTGGGCCAAAGATAGAAGGGTTGTCCCTCTTGACCGGATGGTTGGGCTCACAGTGGTGTGTGAGTCACAGCTTCCACGCTGGACAGAAAGCAGCCAAATGATTGGCGACACAGTAGAACCTTCTTGTCTGTTTCATGGAGTTAACACGTATAACTACAGCCTAGTGGTTTTATTCCAAAAACTGAGATGAGCCATATTGCATGACTTTGTGACACAGTCTTATTTATGACTTGTGTAAATTTAACAAGAACAGCTGAACATCCCATTTTAGCATTAACATGTATTCAAGAAATGTATTCAAAGCCAAACGCAGACCCCACCCCATTGCCCCACCTACCCCATGTTCTGCAGTTATCCCAAATCCACTGACAGTCCCACTCCGCTCACAGCTCTGGTAGATCATTTGCACCAGCATCCCTCTATCTTTTCCCCTGACTGCCACGTTAATACCTGAATAATACATCTGGCAGTCATCCACAATTCATAGGTCCATAGTTACTCCAGTCCATGGTTACTCGGATTTTCTCTGGAAAAAGATAAATAACTGCTGTTGCAATGAACCCTATCTATAATGGGACCAGGATCAATTGATAGAACAAATATCAACATTTATGTAAACAAATGATGACCTTAAATGATTTTACTGTCTTACATAGCATAGGTAATGGTGTAAAAGACAGTGTCTGTCTGCACATATTTATTGTTTGGCTTTTAGTCACCTTAGCACTATTGATTTCTTGTTCTTTGCTGTCTTCTTCTTCTTATTATTAGTCTGCATTAAACCCTATCAACACAGGATTACTATTGACTGGGGAGTACCAGTGGTTTGGAAAAGTCTTGGAAACCAGCCCCCATTCGTGTCCAGACCTGATGTGTAAACTGGAGACAATTTGTGAATGAATAATCTGAAAGTTTCACTTTGCTAAACTTGTGACTTTATTTAGTCGATCTGGTTCATTTCCCGTTTGAAAGTATTTCACAGTCTGCAGAGGTTGGAGGGTAAATAGCTACATTAGCTACATGATGCCCCCACATAATGCTAATCCTGGCTGATCCCTTCTTGCTTTCACTTCAAGGTCGAGGTATTCCACCACATGCTGTACAGCTGGAAAGATGTGACAACTACTGGGACTGGTTCATTTTCCTAAGATATGCTGAAATACAAAGATTTTAATAGCCAGTTCTTTCCTGTCCTTATATACAGACAGGACCTTGTAAATTGAATTGACCACTGTGGGCCACCGTGATTCCATGCAATCAAAGAGTGACTGCTGTGAGAGCAGAGTTCATTATCTCTCATCATCAGTAGATCGAGCGTCTCTCACTCTGGAACAGCCAGAACCACATCCCTCCCCGTCCCACGAGTGGAGATGTTCTATGTTAATGTCTGACCTGGGAACAGGACGATGTGGAAATTAAACTGTCAGTCTTGGTTTTCATTATAGCTGTTGAATATGACATCCAGAGGCGAACTCTCTCACACTTCACAGTGATGCTGTAGAGCTGAAGCTTTATAATCTTGTGTAAATGACGTCAGTTCAACACTGTTTGACTTTTGTTTCGGTAACACATAAGACTGAAAATAAAAGTTGATTGATCCCTATGAAAGCAGGTATGTGATGGAAGGGAGGGCAGAAAGAGAGAGGGGGACTTAGTTGGAAAGATTCTTTTTTGACAGCCATATCACATTTCTTTCTGAACTTCATGAAAAATGTGAGATGAATTTGTGGTTGTGTACCAGTGGAGCCCAGTCTCTGACACTCCTATCTGTTTTCTGGAACATATTGGCGAATCTTTACACCCTTCCTTTTCTCCCGACATTGCAATGTGTTGCTCTGATTAGTAACTGATAAGCAAACACAATTGATCAGTCGCCTTCTAAGCTGAAAACAGATGGATTCTCAGGCATCTAATCTTGTTATCAATGTAGTTACCTGTGTAAAAATGTAATTTCTTCTGACTAGTGTATTTAGCAGGAGTTGGATAAGTGGGTGCCTCAATCTCTCACACGTGATCAGATGTTTACGGCTCATATTTATGAGAACTAGGATTCATGTACGTATAAAGTAAATTAAATACAGTTTCGGAGGCGGGGCCTCGTTCATTCCTATAAAGGTTGCTAAGTGGCGCATGAAGCCCAAAAAAAAAATCCAGAGAAATGGCTTCCAGCCTGCAGACTCACAGATGTGTTGGGAAGCTCTGCTGTACAGACATGAATTTTCTGCTCAGTGCTTCCTTAATGATGGATGTCCTAGAAGGCTCGGGGGATTTCACTCTAAATTAACATAACACTGTAGAACACAAAATCAGGTATTGGATGGTTTGATGATATCTCAGAATGTGGTTATGAAAATAGCAGGGTAAAGGACATATGAAAAACCTTTGTAACACTGCATGGTGCCCTAAGAAGACGTTTTAAATGAGAGGAGCAGGTTGAAACATTGCAAGTATTCAATCTTTTGATCAAAAATGTATTTGGCGGTCACGCGGTGAAGATATGTTTTTTATTGCTGACATGCCTCCTCTGTTCCATATTTTCTAATGAGTATATCTGTGGTCCCCCTGCAGCTGTGATCTTAGTCTCATCGTTGTTTCATGGGGCAGGAGATCAGGGGACCAGGGCCTGACAGTACCTGTGCAAAATGTAAACCTTTATTACAGAGTTTTAAAAAATCAATACACTGTATCACAAATGTGTCACGTGACTTCACCAGGATCCACGCCCTGAGACTCTGAAGCTGTTTTCTAATTATAGAAATTGAAATGGACATTTCAGTTTCCTCTGATGTTTGTATTAGGTTACTTTCATGAGACAAATAGATGTGAGTCATCATAAAGATCCAGCTGATGCCCACATGACCCCCCCCAAGGAAATTACAACGCGGCCCTCTTAACCTTTTGTGTGTGCTTTGCTCACACGCGCAAACTGGACAGTTTGTGTGTGTGTGTGTGAGAGAGAGAAAGTGAAGAGCGTTCCAGCTGTGTCGTCATCTTCTGCTTCAGGTCTTTTCCTTGCAAATGGGAAATCCATTTGATAAGTACCCGTCATCTGGAAAATCATTTCATGTCTACGCTGAAAAGATGGACAGACTCCATGTTGGTTTTAAATTTAGAATGCAAATGAAAACACGTCACTGTGTCAACAAAGAAATTGTGGCACGACATTGACAAAATCACTGAAAACTGTGACCAAGATGTTTCTAAATTACCTCAAACTCTTACTTAGATATGGTGGCCTTAAGATGCAAAACACGACAACATTGGACAAAACACAACAAAACAGAAAACACAACAACATCAAAAAAACTAAAACAAATGTAGAAACTACTAAAATGTTGTTGCATTATTTGTAATGTTGCCATATACCTTCGACACAGCTTCCACCAGACGTGATCATTGTGTCAGTGCACCAAATAATTCATCACGCTGGAATTCAAAGTGCCCCGGGAAGAGTGGGCACTCTGCTAAGTCTTTATGCTATTTGGTATCACCAGGGAGGCAAAGAGGAAAGCTGTCAGATCCGCTACTGAAGCTGCAGAAAAGGCTGCTAGGTGGCTACGCAGCATGGCGAATGCTGCTGGGATTTGATCAACCCCTCCTGGGTCTCCTGGGTGAGAGTGTCTGATGTTGAAAGACCCAAAACACCCGAGGACCCCAGGTTTCCTTCATTGATGATGCGATGTAAATTTCATCCTCAGTGTATAGAACTGGCAACTGTGTGAAATCTTGCTTTTTAAACCAACCAGCATGCTTTGCACACACCTTTACTTGAATACGTGTGCCCGATGTTGTTTGTGCAAGATTTAATCACAGTGTTAATATTGGATGAGACATCAATCACACACCACAACCCCACAGAGTAAATGTAATTTATTACTTCCACCCCTGCCAATATCTGTTACTCACAGCTGCTCATAAGATGTGTGTGTCCTTCTCTTGGTTGATTAAAAGCTTTTAGCTTTCTGAAAGTGTTCCATCTACAGCCTGTATCTTAATGTAAGACTTCGGAAAGAGCTGTATTACTTTTGACGCTTGGGTGCTCGAACCAGGACACAGTGTTAAAAATAAGTATACTTTCATATACTTAGGGATTGGCATAGTCTTTTTAAAGTACATTGGCTGACCTCAGAATTCCTTAGTTTATGCAGCAAGAAGAGTCTTTGCTGTGCTGCTGGTGCATCTGCAGCTGCCGGTAAGCAGAGCTCCAGAGAGGAGACACTCAAAGAACATGTTGATTGTGTCTGTTCACTAGCCAGGGGGTGTTGGGTGGACCGGGGCTAGCAGTTAATGAACAGTATAGAAATGCAAACCAGTGCAATCAAATTAAGGATGATGTCATTATGTGGTATGGTTAGCATCATTGTACCTGATTGTACATTGTACCAGTGTGTGTGTGTGTGTGTGCGTGTGTGTGTGTGTGTGTGTGTGGGCCATAAGTGGTGTGTAAAATTGTGCAGTCTCTCCTTTTCTTTATTATGTGTATTCATGATCTGCAGGCACTGTGAGGGGACATTGTTATATTATATGTCTGTGTGTTGCCTGCTTTGCTTATGTTTTATTCTACTGTTGATTCTTTAAGAAGAATATTTAATTATGTGGCTTAATAATATTTGCTGCACCCTCCATAGAACTTTTATGTATAGTCGATCATTCTGAGTAAGACTTTTATATATTTATAATTGGTTATCAGATTTATGCACAGGCTGCAAAGAGTCATCTATAGAAATGGAATTTATTGTTTGTTTGTGCATTATGGCACTAATGACAGTAACGTTTACTTACATACACTTTAATTGACCAGGTCTTTACCTATATCTGAGCATGTTTTTACACAATCCCTTTCACTTTGGTATAATATTTTAGTACTCTGGGTACTACACTGGATATTGGATACAAGCGTCAGTTCTCTACTAACTCAGTACAGCCTCTGCCTCATATTAAAATTGCCTTTTTACGTGCATTTGTAGTCTAATCACATCTTATTGTGGATTTTGATCAAGATAACCTTGTAAATGCCGCATACAGTATGAATTTGACTACAACATTGACCATATCATCAGCTCCTTCTCATCAGTCCTGCTCTGAAATTCTGCAGGCTCACCCAATCATGATGTCACTGTAATGCAGACTAATCATCAGCCTCCTGAGCTTGGCAACTCTTGGGAAAGGTAAAAGGTCAGATGTTAATGATGTCCAATGATGTCAGCGCAGGAATGAGTCACTGCTGGCCCTCCTAATACCTGGTCATCGTATTGTCTGCTAATGAAGTCCAAATTAATTCCAGTTTCATTAGTGAAGAGTCTATAGAAAACATTGGTGTATGGTGTCTCATTTAGTTTTAAGGATGGGATTAACAAAATTAATTAATTGAATGAATTAAAACATTCACATTGAACTGATCAGGGCTCAGATAAACTCTACAAGAACATGTAATGTCTTCTGTATGAGTGTAGGTGTTGAAAGCCACTTTCTTCCTGTTGCTAGACAGACAGATAGGTAGATAGAGAGGTTACTTCCACAGATTACTTACTGTCGTAGTTGCACTTAGGAGGAGTAAATATTGCGTCTTGGAAAGACAGATGCATTTATACCTTTTCAACATGTGGATGAAATGTTGTGGTGGTTTGAGCAATTGGATTTCAGTCCATCTCTAATGCTTTGTTGTATTTACACATTTACGTTTATTTGTTTAGAACCTTTCTAGAGCAAGTGTCTGAATATACATTTATTTGACTTAGTTTATTTTGATGTAATACACTTTTTATACACTTGTGGGCAGTCGCTTACAATGGAACTACAATTATACAGGAAGGGATATACAGCCAGGTGTGTTGCACGCCAGCTGAGGCATAACGATTTTTGACCATGGCGTCTGCAGGTAGCATCTAGGTGGCTCAAGTTTGTTATCTGTGTGACTGATGATGTTCTACCTGGATGCAAGAAACCTTGTAAATAACTGTACGCAATAAATGCAGCAAAAAGCTAAATGTCTGGACATTATAACTAGACTGAGCGTTACACAGCTGATGGCACATGTCAGAGGTTTGCCTCAGTGGCTTAATGGAAAGCCACTATACAGTCTTTTATGGTTCTCGTGTTGCTTGCTTCGCCTGGCCCTCCATATGACCCGCTGTTGATTAGCAACATGTAAACTTTTACGTGTTTACAAGGCCACTTGTTTTTCTCTTCATGGTACCAGTTCTTCCTGTCCTGCCATTAATAATAAAAAGCCAGTTAGCTGAGGTGGCCAACAAAGTTTTAGTGGGCGCTGGTGGCACCCCTAGCATTTAGTGCAGTTATAGATAGGAACCCGCAGGATGTTTGTTGGCCAGTCTCTCTGCGTGGTTGGAGCTAACTGTTGTATAACTGTGTGTATGTGTAGGAGTCCAAAACTTCTCCACAGCATTTAAACTGATCACATAACTCAGCCTCATTAGCCTCTCGGATTGGGGGAGTCGAGTTGTGTAATGTGTGATTTATTTTCTCTTTTGTGTAAGGCATTAGTCGTTATAAAATCTTGGTGCCTTAAACTGTGTCCCAAAAAATGCATAGCCCTGAACACTGTGCATGTGTTATGATTAGAGCACCCCAAAATACTGCCATTAAAGAGCTGCCATCACCATCACTGACTCCATTTCTTTCCTTTCACATCAAATTGCCCATGCCGAAAACAGAAACACTAAAATATTCAGGTAGAAATAGAATAGTCATCCATCTGTTGAATATGTCATTTCAACTACTTTTCTGCAAAGACACGTTGCCCTTAAGACATAGTCTTCAATTAACTGTACTATCTGTAATTAAAGGCTAAAGGGTAATTATAGGTGATGCCAAAGCCCATTCATTTATCATTAGGTCATAAAATTAGAGTAGGCTGATGAGGAAGTCTGGTGTTATTAAATCAGAACTTTTTCCAGCCTCTATCTTAAGAATGAGAAAAGATTATCTCTAGTCTATCTCAATAGCCTTTTCTCCAACCACAACACTGGTTTGTTAAGTATATTAGAGGAAGAGAGAGGTTATATATGTCTGCTACGTTCAGATTGCCTCTAAAGCAGGAAAGACGACCAAGGCATGAAGAGTATGAATTTCTGTATGGTTGTCAGAATGATATCATGCACCATTGTAGTAGTACAGCATGTAGAAGTCAATTGCCATGTTTCCATAAATCTATTTTTACACGCATTATGTACATCTGTATTGAAATTCGATAACACATCCTTGCTTGAGGTGGGTTTTTTGTCTTTGTCGCAAAAGAGTTGATGTGCTAAATGCAAAATGGAAACGCCTTTACTGAATAAGATCTGACATAGCAAACATTTAACTCACATGACTGATCAGCTGTTTCTGCTGAACCGTTCCACATTCATTTGTCTTCATGGCAGACACTAGCTGACATCAAAGAACAATTCAAACTTGGCCAATAGAAACAAGTTCCAGACAACCCCCTCAGTTTTCTCCTGTAGATGGGTTAGAGGGCCAAGGCCACTTGTTTT
>JAVQJL010093494.1:0-10770 GCA_036024295.1 Nannoperca obscura
CACACACACACACACACACACACACACACACACACACACACACACACACACACACACACACACACACACACACACGCTGTTTAATTTACTACTAAAAATAAGAAAACACATTTTAAAAGCTTAAAACTTCAGGTGTAAGTGGAAGTCGTGCTGACCTTTGGGTTACAGGTTAACTTGAGTAACTCTTCCACAAAGGTCCAATTATCGCACAGCTGTTTCTGTGAGTGCAGATAAAAAGGATGCATTAAAAACAAGATCAAACAACGCCTATTAATTGTTTTGTTTTTTTAAATCATACTATAAATATGGGAATAACAGGTGAAAAATCAGCAAGTCCCCTGCATTCATATTAAAGACTAAAGTAGGCGAGGCCTGCTATCAGAAGACCTGCACTTGATGACACAGAGTTTATCAAACGCAGACATATTTCAGTCACAAATTCATCCTCAAGACTCATTTTAGAATGGCAGAAGCTTCCTGGATGAGAGGTGAAATGTCTTCAAATCTACAACTTTCTTTTTGTCTTTACATTACATTTCCTAAAATAAAAAGGCGCTTTAAGACTAACACATGTGTTTAAAGTTAAACCACGTGCAATAATTTTTTTTATTCTTCCCTGTTAGAAATACATCTCACAGTATTTCTCGGTGGTTACCCTGTGAAATGCTTTTATATTTATGTGCAGATTACTTGCAGCATAACATCTTACGATGTCAATATTGTGATTCTTGGTGTCTTACCTCGCTCTGAAGCGTGCCGTTATGACTGTACTGCCCTAACTTTGCTAAATTAGTGACGAGCCACCATGTCAATCCCAGAGGGTCCTTGCAGTGCGTTGGGAGGTCGCTGAACTGCTCTGCTGCTGCAGGCTTCCCCGAAGCCAGAGGCCTCAACAACGAGTTCATGTAGCTCCAGAAAGACTAGAGGGAAACATACGTTAGTTAGTTTAATTTGGACGGCGTGATAATCTTTCGTGTGACTGTGTAAACGTGTATTTGCATTACCTGTGTGTGCAACACTTTATTCCTGTAGTCCAGAAGGTGCATGAGCAGGACCCACAGCTCTTTGGTGCAGGTGCAAAGGTAGTGATGGCTGCTCAGCGCCTCTGTAGGCCTCACCTAGAAATCAACAGGAACCGTGTAATGTAGTCAGCTCCCAACTGCAACTCTACTACATCTAACACTGACATGGAGTCGACATTACATTTTGTAATAATTTATGTACTCGGCATCCAAAAATATATGGTTTAATAATATCCAGCATTGATGCTTTTTGAGAGGCATTCCCACCCTAAAAAGGATAATCTTCTGGGAGCAATCCATCCATTTTCTATCATCCAATGAACATATTCAGTACCAATTTGTTTCAGCTAAAAAATAACCTGGAAATACCACTGGTACATCTCAACAGTAAGATGTAATGAGTTGTGTCCAGCCGCCCACCTTGCTGTATTTGCCTATGGCCAGACCAGTTAGGTCACACAGCAGACTGCACAGGTGCTCTTCAAACAGACTGCTATCAGTCAGGTTCTCGCCCGTCAGGTTCACAAACTGGTGGGCGTACACCACCTGGCCTGGAGAGAAGAACAGGTAAAATGACAAAAAGCCGGTTTCCATGATAATGACTCACTTTGAGCTGCAAGTCAGATGATTATTTGCCCACTGTGCAAGTTCTCAGACATCACATACCAGTCAGTGTACAATCACTCAAACTGTCTTGCAACAACCCTACACTTCTCGTTATTACATTGTTTTCTGTTTTAATGTTTTACACTGTAAAACGTATTATGGTTGGAAAATGGTGTAATAACCTGTAACTTTACTGTCTGCAAAGGACTGGATTCCAATATTACAGGTACACATACCTTGCATCTTGTAACCAAGTAGGTGAAGGATCTCCAAGACTGACCAGTGGATGTCGAGATGAAGGTGTAACAAATGCCAAGAGGGAGGAAAAATCTGTGGGAGGAATACAAGTTCAATGTCAACAGCAGAGAAAATATTTCTCAAGGTCCTGAGTGATGGAAACGTATACTATTTAGAAAAAAAACTGCAGTCATCTTCATAACATTCCTCATAAAAGTTTATATTATTCCATTGCTCTGTAAAGCTTAATTATTATAATAATTTATGCCATTCACACTTTTGTTACACCTGTTTCAAAGCCCCATCTTCTTTACAACGGCACCTGACGCCTTATGCATCACACACACCTTTCCCTGGTTAGCTATAGTGAAGGCACTCTGAACGTTGGACGGCAGGTCTTTGAGTCGTCCTATGAGGAGAGTGATACCAAACAGCTCCTCCAGAAGAGCGGAAGGCAGCTGAGCCTCCTGCTCCTCATAGGGGTGTGAGTGACCTGCATCCAGGGAGCTGGAAGGTTCCAGGTATCTGGACAGATACAAGAGGATATGCATGCACAAATAAACAAACACATGGAATATCAGATGAACACATGGCATTAAAACGTATAGATAAAAACATTTCAATTTCAACCAGCGTTGACATTAAATACGTAGAATTACCTGTGTAAGAAGACTTTCACATACTGAAGAAATGAAACACACTGTTGTCGGAGGTCCTCTGCTTCATAGTGGAGGTTGCCTGCTTGACCTACAACACATGGGGGATGCTGTGGGCAGTATTCCTGAATCTTATGTAAAACACGCCCACTGTATCAGAAACCAGACATGAGTCAAACACTAGAATAGAGCTCAACAGTCTCTTTATGATAAACTCATTTGTTTCCTGATTAATTAGCGTGCTCACTTCAGCAAAACACACCGAACACCCATATTTATATCTTTATTGTCCGTCCCTCTGTCCACCAGATACACATACATACAACATAGTAGCCTTGAGCCTCAAGCAGAGATGAGGATCAGGCTACAGAAGTCTGGTAACCTCACTTTTTACTAAATCCACACCCCCGGATGTTTTTTTTCCATTTTCAAACTTGTAGTCTTCAGTCCCGAACGATTCCACATTTTCCGCAGCTCCCTCTCAAGCCACAAAAGCCTTTACACTACTTTTTTCACATACGCAGAAATACCTCCCAAGACCTGTAAGCGGACTTTGATGTGTAAAAATCTGTGGACATCCACTTTAACATGGCGGCCACAGCTGCCACTGAGAGATCTGTGCCCAAACTGTGGGCTTAGACTATTGTCTGTCGTGCTGCTGCTTTCTCAGTTAATCATACAAAGCACCTTATATGCATGCAATGTCTGTTGTATGTGTATGGTTTTTGGCTAGTAAGACTTCTCTTGAGGAAAATGTTGCCTTGCGCAAAGCAGTCTTCCTGGCTGACGCTGTGGCTCAGTGGTTAGATTAACTGCCCCTCAACTGAAAAGCTCTTGGGTTCAACCTACAATTCAGCCAACATTTACAAGTACATCATTTGAAGCATTCTCACCATTTCATCAGTTTGCTCTGTGCATTTGATATTTTAAAACCACAATTTCCCATTTACACGACATACATTATCTGAATGTTTGCCAATGTGCAAGTAAGTATCTGGTTAACACATGAGGTGTCTGTTTATGTATGTCTGTTATGTGTGGACAAAATACTGACATGAAAACCAAATGTCTGATTATTAGCTGGATGGGGATGGCTTACCAAAGTCATGTGAGCTGGACTGCACCAAGGTCTCCAGCCTGTAAACCTTTTGTCTGAAATATAACACAGAGCAACTAAGATCAGTGGCATGTTCCTGAATGGACCATCGCGGACAGTGTTACAAAACAAATTAGTTTTGCAGTAAAAAGCTGTCTAAGAAAGAATCAATTTCTAAGCTTTTGCTGCCATGGAAAAGGACCTTCAGGTTGTAGCAACATATGTCAACATTAAAACATTGTTTATTTTCAGTTTTAAGTAAACTTTACTGATAGCTGTTTTATATCTTGGCTTACCTGAACAGACCAAAGAGTAGCTTTGTAGATTCCACCAGTGCTGTCTCTGTTACCCAGGGGAAGCCAAAGATCTCCACAGTGTCTGTCTCATACTCTGTGGGGGCCGGATCAAGATGCAGCAGCAGCCTACAGGGTGGATGCAGTCCCATCAGTTAAGACTTTATTTACTAAGGGTTTTCTGAGACTTCTGTTGCCACCCCATTACAACGGAGGTGACTGGAATTTCATTTGTTGTGCTCAAAGCATCAAAAACTGACCTTTGAAAATCAGCACCAGTGTGTTTCCACACAAAATGACCAAGTTTCTCAGGATAATTCACATGTTGCTGTCAACAGTTTTCACTGGGACCATTTCTCTGACACAAAATAGGTGGGGTGAAAACATCCACAGTATGTTTATCTTTTTTTTTTTTGTGATAATGGTGAACTGACAGATACCGTACCGTTTCAGGGAGCCTCTAGCAGCGTACCCCCCTGTGGAGAGTCCTCCAGTGGGGTCCTCCTTTGTTTCAGAGCAGCAAAAGCATGGCAGTTGGGCTGGAGTCAGCTCACACAGGCTGTCTGCTGCGAAGGGAGAAACTGGTGGAGTGAGGGACTGGCTGAAGTCGTCTGCCATCCTGCCACTGCAGGATCAGTGTCACCTTTTAATGACACAAAAGAATTGTGCTGAGACACAGAACTGAGGCAACATGTTGCAGTAAGTGCAGACAAAAGTAGCAGGCATTCACAAACTAGCAAATTATTCAAAGCAATATAACGTTACAGCATTAAATATAGCTATACTATAAATATCTCAAGTAGTGCTACACATTGAGGAAAGTGGCAATACAATTAACTAATTAACGTTACACCTAAGTTCGGTGGAACTGTAAGTATTACGTTAAATCTAACAGAAGCTGCCATTATTCAGTAGACAGCTGTCAATCTGAGATATATGATGTTTCACTTGCATAAACTAACCCCCAGTCCACATATTTAACATAGCTTCTTCACAATGCAGCTTACACACGAGTGTGTAAAAGTACACGCAGCAGTTTTCAAAGGTCAACCCAATGTCTCTCTCTCTCTCTCCGTATGTGTAGTGCTAGTAAATAAAGCGACATCATGATTATATTTGTGCTAACTAACGTTATTTTCTAGAAGTGCCTGTTGAATGCGCATTAGCCACAGTAAACCGAAACAGCAGGATTTTTAACAGGGAAACTAAGCAAAGCAGCGCCTCCAGAAACACAAATGTTATTGAAACATTGACAAACCTTGTATTTCGTCTTCTTGTATGGTGTGATATTCCGTAAATATAAACCAAATAATGAATATTAGATTGCGGTCATCACTCTGTTGTTTAGGTTTTCAGTCTCTCCCGCGCGTCCACACCACGCATGCGCATACCCAACCCGTGCCTTGTGATTGGTCCGAAGTTTTATTGTGGGCGTGGTTGTTTCATATCGATCGACACAACAACAAGAGGTCTCACTGCAACGTATTTCCTTCGTCGCATTATTTCTCCAGCTAGTGTTTTGTCACCCTATCGTCTCGTGCTTGTGTCAACTTCTTTATTTATCGAGAGGTCAGTATAAGAGCAAATTAAATGACAGCACTGATCTCAGTTTCCAACCATTACTTGACTTGGTTATTTAATTAGTAAAAAAAGTCTATTTAGTCTTTGTTAATATATGTTACAATGCTGAAGCCTGCCACCAAATATATCAGACACTTAAGTCTTAGAAGAAACACGCGTCGAATACTCAATATGTCCACGAAAATTATCATTAAAACATGTTTTAGCTGACACTTGACCTGCTAATATGGCTCTATGCCATGACTTTTCCATGTCAAGGTCACTTCTTGTCCCCCTCAGTCTCACTGCAGGGGTCCCGCCCAAATTATTATAAAATAATGCAGAGGTTTAAGTAGAATTTTATCCACGCTAACCCTAATTTCCATATGCAGATCTGTCTCTCCCAACAGTCCCTCTCGCCATCACACCATTTCTTGCATTCTAATGCATTCTCACATCTTTACAAAATCCCCCCTTCCGCCACACGCCGTGGATGTGCTCGTTTTGTCGACTTAACAGTTCGTTATTTCTGCACGTTTGATTTGTCCAGCGAGGAGATGCCCGATAGATGCGGTGTTTTGCATGCTCCAATTTGCACGTTTTATTACCATGAGTCAGCGGAGACAATAAAAATGGATGCGTCGGGAGATTTTTTTCTTTACGATGCATCGACCTCCCGCTCTGCTTTCAACAGGAGGCAGTCCGTCTGTGTGAAGGTTCTGGATGGGAAAGGTAAATGCTTTTCTTTTCCTGTTCCTACACTACAAACCCATTCAATCCTTTCTAGGCACTGTGGTAGGCTACATGAATGGAGTCAGATTGGAACCTGTTTCACCCCCCTCCCCTCTCCCTCAGATGCAGCCTCGTTTCCAGGCTTTAATGCACTAGACCAGGTTGGATTTTCTTGTCTGTGAAAACCACAATTCAGAACTCAGGACTAACAATCGACTGGAAACTTGATTCAGACCATTGTCAGGATGCACTTGCTATTAATCCAGCCCATCCTTTTGTATTATCACCAACATATGAAATGATTTCATGCCTTTAATGGATTCAGTGGGACTTTATTTTGTTAAGATATAGACCGTTTTCACTGCAGACATTTTGACTTGTCAAAGCAGGAAAAGCACAGGTGTAGGTAATAACATAAACTATGGCTCCATTCCATTCAGTGTCCCAGTAAGCAATGTCATTGACCGAGCATAGACAATACCAAAACCCTGGTACTGGCTCTCCTTAATGGAATGCAGTCATCATCAATGTCATTAATTCCACCAGTGTTTTTCCTGCTTTGCTATCTTAAAATGTCTGCTGTGAAAAGGGTCTATTAACCTGGTGTTGTGATGACTTGCATTCTTTTGAGGCTTCCTGATAAGTAAAGGGTACTGTAGCAACACATGGGTAACTACCAACAAACTTCTACAGAAGCTGAACTATGAATTAATTTTATTAGAGGTTTATATTGGATTTGATTTTGACGCCAGCAGTGGTGGACGGGTTTGTTGACTCTTCTGTAGTTCTTTTCACCAACCTGTCAGAAATTCCCAATATATCTGATTCAAAATTACAACTAGGAGGCTGATGTGAACTGTTTTTTTGACTTGGTAATTACCAGAACCATGTGGCATGGATGAAGCATAAGTGCATGGCTCAAGGACACTTTAGCATTGCATATGCAACAACAAGTTGGCTAGAGGTGTTGGACAAAAATCACAAGATGCACTGTATAATGTTGCTGTATATAGGGAAAGGTTGTGTATTGTTAATGTCCCTGAACATCCCATCCACTCTCAATGTGTTAAGGTCTTCTGGACAACAATATAGGACACCTTTTGGTAAACAAAAATATATATAAAGGATTCTTTTGTGTTATCCGAAATCAATATAATGAACAAACAGAACAGAAATATATCCCCATGCTGGGAGATTTCAATGACTTGCATCATCTTTTGCTCATTGCTGATGATTTATGTGTTGTGATAATTAGCCTATCTTTGCTGAATATAATAACTATATAATGTCTTCATTGGTGAGACCGATACATATTTTCTGCTCTGGTGGGACAATAAAGCTCTATTCTAACATGGAGACTTGGACTCCAGTTAAAGGATGTACTGTGTGGCCCCCGTGCCCTTCAAAATTTCCACGTGAACAGTACAAACATGATATTTTTAATAGTCATGTTTTTTAAGTTTGACTTCAAAACAGCCATCTATAAGTTTGGTCAGAGTAATAATCTGGACAATGTAAAATAATGTTATCCTATGACCGGTAGTTTGACCTCTGGGATACAATTCCACCATTAACTCCCCCTCTTTAAGGAGTATAGTCAGAGGCCTGTAATGACTTTGCATAATGAGTTACATTCTCTTTTTTCCTTGGGTCTGCTTTCTAAAAGATCTGCATTGTAAAGGGGAGAGTGCTAGTCCCTTTTTATCTGCAGGAAAAAAACCTTGTGGCTACAGTTTGATCAATTAAACTCCTGAAAGGGCCCCCCTTCTTTCATTCCTCTGCCTGAGAGGAATATAAAGTTATCAGTCTTCCCAAGCGATATGAGGACGGAAATAAGTAGTTTGTCTATAAAAATGTCCAGGTACTTTATCAGCGTCCCAGTAGGCCCTGCGGCCCTGACACTGTTCAATGTGGCTCTTCTGTACTCTAGTCTCATGTGCCCTCCCTTCCTCTCTCCCTGTCTACTTCTCTGCCCGAGGCCCTGCTCCTCCTCACTGGGTGGGGTATACACTGCCAGCCCCTGCACCTCAGTGGGAATGACTGGGGCCCGGGCCCCCAAGTGAGTTATCGATTTCAATCAATGGCATGGGAGATTTGAGCTGTACGATGCTGTCGACTTTAAACAGCAGTCAGCTGCATTGTTTGTTGTTTGGGTTGGGGGGTTGCAGGAGGAGTCTCTTCACTTTTGAAGGGAAGTCAGAATAACTTAGAAACAGAATTTTATATAGAGTGAGAAATCTTCTAGCTTTAATGTACGTTAGTGGGTGTATTTGGGGAGTAGAATGGACCAAATACACCAGAAAAGTAGAAATTTCTTGTTAACAGTGATTAGATGTTTAATATCGGTGATGTTAATTATCATTGAACCAAGCTTCATACAAAGTATTGAAAGTTTGGAAATGGAATGCTCCTTAAAAAGTGCTTGATTTTCAACATAGTTTGTATCACTTATGTAAACCAAGATGAGATAATAAAGGCTATAATAAAGGATAATAAAGGAGAAATTGGAAATTGTGGGTTTATGTACCTTGAAATGCTTGAATTTTACTCTTAAAAAGCTGTAGGAACCCGGTTGAAGACCAACACAAACAGCACATGTTCACAGTTGAGAGGCTAGAACCACAGAATTTAAAACAACGATAATCAACAGAGTTGGCGATTAATGTTCTGCTGATTGACTAATCGATGAAAATAGTTGCAGCTCTAATTAGATGCAGCCTTTAGGAGCTGTGTGTGTGGGCAATAGGCATACAGTACACATGGGAAACAACTGACTGAATACAACAATTGCTTTCCTAATTACATTCAATAAAAACTAATGTGTATATGTAAACACATTGACCAACTTCATGGATCAACAGTAAATGTTAGTTGCATAATCTGGGGGAAGGAGTGGGAGTTTAAGCAGTTAATGTCATCAATAATGCCTTCCTAGAGTTCAATGGGTGGTTTTAATGTCAAGTAGATAACTGAGAAGAGTGAGATGACAACTTTTTGTTCCATCATTGTTCACAGGAAAGTGCAGGCATGAAGAGAAGACTGATAAAGTTCCTGTTTTGCTTAAAGAGGGAAGGTAGTTCACACAATGAGAGTGCCGCTGTTTTTCTGCTCTTAGAAGCATTTGCATCAAGGCCAGGAGATTAAACGTGTGGGTTGGGAACTGGAGAGAGCGTGTTGTCTCGCTTGGGGCCTCCCTGATGCCAGAGTTCTAGATTTGATCGCGCTGGGTGAAAGATTTCTCCTGGACGGTTCACTCTCTGTGGCTACAGGTGGGTGGTTCACATGCTGTAGGTGGCAGCCACTGTGGATTTCATGCAAAAGTACAGAGGAGGTGGCTGTGGGCAAACTGTTTTACAATTGCCAATGTTCAATACTCTGCTGAGATGCTGAATCCCACACTCTATAAACTAATTTGTGTTTTAGATGGTATTTTGAGTGTTATGGTAATATTTAAAACCGTAGGTGTTTGTGTTTTTCTAATATAGACATTTATAATGTCAGTTTTTAGACTTTATTATAAAGAACCAATGAAGACAGAGAAAATCCAGTGGGATACATATGAGTGAACAAAAGGAAAAGGATATCTGACATTTAGAGACTGAAAATGAACAGACAACTATTTTGATTATTGTAATTGTTACATTTTTTCAAGCCAAACATTTGAGTCCAGTTCCTCAAATATGAGAATTTGATGCTTTTGTCATATACGATGGTTTACTGAATGTCTTGGTGAGATAAAAACAAGCTATTTGGATATGTCATGTTTGGCATCTTTTACTATTTTCTGACTTTTTAGAGACTAAACAATGAATGAATCAATCAGGAAAACAATAAGCCGATTAATCGGAAATCAAATCCTCTTTTCATTTCAGCCCTACTGGCCTGCTTAATTGCACTGTGCAATGCTTATTCCCATCAGTGTTATGGAAGGCTTTCATTAGGGTGTCACACTTGTTTTACTAGAACAATGCTCAAACATCAGACTGACATAGTGTCCGGAAACATATATAATTAACACACATTTGTAAAAAGTAAACTATTTAATAACCAATCAGTCATTTTCTCCTCTATCTTCTTTTAACAGGCTCCATGTTCAGTGTAGTTGTGCTGGTGCTCTGCTGCCTGCTGCAGAGGAAACTAGTGACCACAGAGGGGCATCGTGGGACCAACCGCCACGTCTTCTATGCCGTTCAAATGGATGGAGGCATCGGAGCAATGAGAGCTCTCGCCAAGCAGCACGGGCTGGAGTTCATACAACGGGTGAGTGCACGTTTAAAACCCCTGTTTAACCACACCTTTGGGCCTGAAATTTAAATCTTTCTAAATCTGGTTACTGAGGGCCTTTTTTTAAATTTAGAGAGCTACCGGAGTACTGACTTCTGTTTCCTATGTGATGGATATCTGACTTTCATCAAATTACAGCAGCATTTCATATCTGATCAAAGATATATATATATATATATATATATATATATATATATATATATATACACACTACCGTTCAAAAGTTTGGGGTCACCCAAACAATTTTGTGTTTTCCATGAAAAGTCACACTTATTCACCACCAT
>JAVQJL010093495.1:0-34342 GCA_036024295.1 Nannoperca obscura
TTTCACAACGTATGGTGGTGAATAAGTGTGACTTTTCATGGAAAACACAAAATTGTTTGGGTGACCCCAAACTTTTGAACGGTAGTGTGTATATATATATATATATATATATATATACACATATATATATATATATTGGTTCAGAAAATCACTTTCATGAACCATCCTCATAAACACATAATTCATTTTTCTTATTCAGCTAAAGCTTGTGCAGTGATGTACATTTATTCTTCACCATGCCAAAGATTATTTATGCCAGTGGGCCACCCAGTGGACATAAACAGGGAATGCATCCTCTCTCACAACCCTCAGCAAATGAATCCAGTTGGAAAGGTCTCACAAAAGAAGCATCTGAAGCACAATACGTGAACTCATAGAGATCACAAAGATGCAAAAGCAGAGTCCAGTCTAGAAGGTAGGAGATGACATGCTTACTTTTTGTAACTGACAGAAAACAGACTTTACTTTAAATTATTTTGATAAAACACACCTCACTATTCCTTCAAGTAGTATATATCACACTTTCCCATCATACATCATTTCAGCCATTGTTAGCACATGCAAGATCTATTTACTGGAAGTACAGCCTTTAGGTAGGGTTATGACATATGCACCAAATCTGCTCTCTACTGGGCTTCAAACTGTGGTATCAAATATAGTTTGTGTGACTGTAACATGTTTGTCTGATATGTATTTTCACCAAAATTAGGACAAATATAACCAGTGTTACCTGCTGCATTTCACGTCATCACTATTCAGGCAAAAATGCCCACTCTCCTTCCTTTCTTTCTCGACTCTTCCCTCCTCTCTTTGACAGTCTCTAGCGCCTTTCCACTAGACTGACCTCTACATCCCTACTTTCCCCGTATCCATGTGAACTTATGTGGACTGAATATCTGAGAGTCAGGTAGCTCAGAGAAAAGTCTGGCTTGCTGTATGACCTCTCAGACTTTCTGCTCTCTTCTTTCTTCATCGCAGCTGCTGAATCGACTATTTCAACTTTCTACCCACAGAAACAATTCTCTGCTGTTTCCTTTCTTGTGAAATACCCAAAATTGTTTGTGCCAGCAGGGCTACCAGCTGCCGTATTGACCCTCTCCGCTCCTTCAGACCTCCACTGCTGCTCTGCCACACCATTCCCTACCAAAGTAGCTTTTCCCAAGCAGGAGGCTGTGTGTGTCATCTGCACTCAAATCAGAGATACTTTACTTCTCTGAGATCAAACTAGCGCTTGAACCATCTGTCAGATGCTGCCTTCATTTTTTCACACTTTAAACATGAAGTGACTCCAACTACTATTCTGTTTTCAAGTCAGACTGTGATCCTTTATGCCACTGAATCACTCCACGCTAAACAATTTTCTCACTCCTCCCTCAGCCCTGCTTGCCTTTCTTTGTCCTATCTGCAGCACTATGAGTCCCCAGATGTTCCCTGTCCTTGCAAGTCTGCAGAGCTATACACAGGAGTGTATTTATTCTTGTGTTTCCCTCCCTACTGGATTCTGAGAGTGTTAAGAGCAGCAAACAGCCACAAACAGGACTGAACAGAGCCAAGACTCATGCAGGTTAGCACATGCACTGAACAGGCTAATTAGCATGTGGAAGTGAGGCAGTGACACCTGGCTTTTCAGCAGCAAACCTTATGGGAAGAGACTGCCTGTTCCCAGTTTATCTCCTGCAGGATATAAGCCAATACAAACATGTTTTTTTCCTCCATGAGAACATCTTAAAGTAACGTGGTTGGACTGTTGGCAGGCTTGTAAAATGCTACATGAGCAGCTACAAACCAGACAGCAGGGTATTGACAGTTGAAATGGTCCGCCTTATTGGAAGGGTGCATTGGATATATAGAGAAGTAAGAAGAATATGTAATGTGTGTAAACTGTGTTTGATTGAACTAGCTAGCAGGAATTACTTGTGAAGACCTCAAAGTCACATTCTGTCTTTTGAAGGCAAATGGAAAATTCTTGTTGTCATGGGACACAGACACTCTGCTCCTCTACTTGCCTTATTAGATAACTCTATTAATAGGGATTTCATTCAATTTTAAACAGCTGCATACTGATCATTTGGGAATAAATATACTTGGCCTTAATCATAATAGGCCTGTTATATTAATATACTAAGTCAATAGTATTATCAAAGATGATTTAGTTTTACAACTATGCTTGAATATGATGCAGTATGCTCAATTTCAATATACAGTATATAGCCCTGTTGTAGCAGATAGGTATTGTATGTCTACAATTTGCACTTAATGCACCCCAGCTATCAAAGATACACTACACTAGCCAACACCACATCAACTAGGTCTCCATAGTCACGGCTTGGACACAGATTAGTTCAAATGCTCATTTATCCTCGCCCAGGAGCAAAGAGTCTGTTCTGTTTCCCCCTAATTCAGAGTGAAGGCTCACAAAGCTTTTTTAAGCCTTATCTGAATGTAACTGTAGTACTGAATGAACATAAAATAAGCAAGGGTCAATGTCTTTTGTTGTGTTTGCAAATAAATAATTGATAAAGATCAGTTAGTAAACTATTTGAAAAACACATCGATGGAAAATCTAAGAAAGGTCACATGCAGTGTGTTTACATTGTTTTTAAGAGTAAGAGCAAGACAACCCAGGTGAACAAATACAGCACAAACTATATATAAGTAGTTTCCATAACAACACAACCTGGTTTGAGGCAAACTCCACACTGTACTTATTTGCTGTCAAAACGTGCATTAAAATCAGCTCTCAGCCAGTCAGATGCTCAGCAGACACCTGGAATCATGGGCAAAAAAAGAAGAGGGAATCTGATGAAGCATGGTGATAAACCATGGGTGACAGATCATCTCTTGCCTTTCTGTCACTCCCGCCCTCCTCTCCTCTCCAGACAGGGTTGGGCCAAACAGCAGGTGGTGCAGAAGAGAAGCCCAGACATGGGATTTACAAATCTCTGTCTCGCTGACTTCTGTACCGAACAAGCATGGAGCATCAAAACCCAAATTTAAAAAAGTAAGTGCTGCTTTTAAATAGTGCTTCATTTGTTTTATGCCAATTTCAAGAAGTGTCTTAAAAACAAGGACAGTTTGCAGAAAGAGTTTAGGTAATACATTAACTATGCTGTATGTATTTTGTTAATTTTCAGTTCATATGGTGTCAGTTCATTTTCAGTGTGGATAGGGGATGCCCTTGTGTCTTGTAAATCCAGTTGCATAGTGAGCCGTATATTATGTCATCAAGTAGCTCTTTATCTCACTCTATTTTGGTAGAAAATATGCTGATCAAAAGATGTTCTGAACAGAAGATCTGTTTAAAAAAATCAGATATCAAGTAGCTTGAACAAAATATTTGGTGATCATTTCTCTGAATATTCTTTTTTGGCTACAGGAATATTTGACTATAAATTAGATAATAAAATATAGTAATAATAAAATATAAACAAAATAATATGAAACTAGTTCAGGAAGTTGATCTTATATTTCTTGTACTTTTAAAAGTAAAGTATTTAAAATGATGGCAGGTTTTTCTCTGTGAGATTTCTAGCCTATACACGAATTTATCCCATTTTGCCTTCTCTTGCATTCATGCTGTATATGTGCTGAATAACTGCTGTGAAGACTTCGGTTAATAAGAATGCATTAATATTGCAAAAGGTTTCCTCCGGTGAAAATAAAACCCTAAGGGCTGTGAATGTTTGCTGAAGGGTATGTTTGACAGTCTTTCTGTCACAAGGTAAAGTCTGAGATTTTGGACCAAAGAAAACGTCAACTAAAAAAGAGGTTAGTTAGTAATGTAAACACTAGCAGTTAATATAAAACATAGATTTTGTGTTATATGCATAAAAAATTGAGTGTCGACTGGAGTCATGAAAACACAAAGGTTCACACAAAGGTTTGTTAACTGTTAATGACAATTGTGTTTTTATCTCACCAATTAATAGTCATCAAGTCAGGACAGACCGTTTAGAGTGAGCTCGGATTGGCTGAGGATTTCTTAGAAGGATTTCAATGCATCTGTTTATGTCTAAAGCTTGAATGTTAATGTGCTTACTTTGTCTGCCATCCATTTTTAACCCCTTTATACTTCTCTCACCAAAGTGTGCTTGTTCCATTTCCATACTTGTTCATACTTACTAATGTAAAGTTCTTTGAAGTGTTATAACAAGGGCTACTTATTCTCATTTAGCTGCACATAAGATTGTTGCTGTGCACCTAATTCTCTTTCATGTTGTGATTATTTTTCTTCTCTACTCTCAACAGCTCAGGTGTCACAGCAATAGCGTCTGCGACCAATGCTCGCTGAATAAAGATGCACATGGACTGGGAGAGATAAAGCAGCACTCAAATCAGATGACACACAAGAGGAGAAAGAAGTCCACTCTCTAATCTCAGGACCACAACGTGGACAGTCTGGATGATGTGAGTCATTAGGTTACAAAGGCCAAAGACGATTTTAAGTCATGGAGGTGCTTCTGAATTGTGTCTGGAATCTATTGGTAGATGCACCTTGATGTCATCATGGGGTCAAACAAACCGTGACCATTTTGTTCCACGAACCTGACTTCTGTCAGCATGCCAACACAGCATAGATGATTCACCCTTTAAAGAGACATAACTGGGAGCTAACAAGGTCTAATGATGTAGCAGCTACAGGTGACTTACATGTGGCCCATGATTCAAGACAGTCCCACCACAGTCAGTATGGAAGTGCAGACAACCTCTCTGGTCTGGATATATGTTAACAGTACAGAACAATTGAACGCTTCATATGAGCACAACACAACGTATTTGATTGAAAACTCATACAAATACCAATCTTACATTATTGGTCTCTTCCTGTCCTGCCTGTACACCATTCTCCTCTTTCCTATTGGATTTATTGGTAACATCTTAATCCTGGTGGTGAACCTGAACCACAGAGAGAAGATGACCATTCCCGACCTTTACTTTGTTAACCTGGCTGTAGCTGACCTCATCCTGGTGGCAGATTCCCTCATCGAGGTCTTCAATCTCAATGAGAAGTATTATGACTATGCTGTCCTCTGCACCTTCATGTCCCTTTTCCTGCAGGTCAACATGTACAGCAGCATCTTTTTTCTCACGTGGATGAGCTTTGACCGATACATTGCCTTGGCTAGCTCCATGAGCAGCAGCCCGATGAGGACTATGCACCACGCCAAGCTCAGCTGTGGCCTCATCTGGATGGCCTCCATCCTGGCCACCCTTCTCCCCTTCACCATTGTGCAGACCCAGCACAGGGGTGAGGTGCAGTTCTGCTTTGCCAACGTTTTTGAGATTCAGTGGCTGGAGGTAACCATTGGCTTTTTGGTGCCCTTCTCCATAATTGGTCTATGCTACTCTCTGATTGGGCGAATCCTCATGAGGTCCCGGAAGCACCGTGGATTGTGGCCACGGCGGCAGAAGGCCCTGCGCATGATTGTGGTAGTGGTTCTGGTGTTCTTCATCTGCTGGCTGCCAGAGAACGTCTTCATCAGCATCCAGCTGCTGCAGGGCACAGCTGACCCATCACAGAGGACTGCTACCACCCTGTGGCACGACTACCCACTCACTGGCCACATTGTTAACCTGGCAGCTTTCTCCAACAGCTGCCTCAACCCCATTATCTACAGCTTTCTAGGAGAAACCTTCAGGGACAAGCTGCGTCTTTTTATTAAGCAGAAGGCCAGCTGGTCAGTAGTGAACCGCTTCTGCCACCACGGCCTTGATTTACACATTCCTGTTGGGAGTGAGGTGGCAGAGGTGTGACTGTTAAGAAGAGGGACAACTGTTATTAAACTGAGTGCATAAAATACAGTAAGAATTTTTCATATAAAAGTGATATATCACCCTGTGTGAAATATTAACTCATTAACACTTCTTAATGTTATTTAGCTTTGCCTCATAGTTCTATCAGTGTCTCAGTCAACCTGCTCACTTTCTGAACAAAAGGCAAAAGCACCAAGAATGTATACCCAACGAAGGATGAAAATAACTTGTAGATAACAATACATATACAGCACTTATCTGTTTATTTGCACATTGGATGTGGATGTGTATTTGGTGTGTTATTAAAAAAAAAGAAAAGGTAGCCAGATGGCAAGGCAGCCAAAAGTAAATGCAATGCTAGTGAGAAGCAAAATGTCAGCATCTATCCTTGAAGTACAGCTGAGGGAAAAGGTAACTAATAGGTAGAACAGTGTCAGAAGTGACCAACGTTTTGGAAGACAGACAATAATAAAACATTGTGTGATCTATAATACAAATCTTCCAGAACATTTTCTGGATAAATGGAATAACCTGTAGAAATAGCAAAGGCTGTGCCCCAGCTAAAGCAGCATGCATGAAGGAAATAATGCATCAGTGAATCAAATCTAATCAAGCTATCCGTTTCAGCTGCACGAAAAGGGTCATTACAGTTTAAAACCCACATCAACTCACTTTTATAGTGTAAAAGGAAAAATATGCATTCATCAAGAACCACTTAGCCACCATCCACATCAACAACACCATGGCAACCCATGACAAAATGACAGCTGTCATCTGTTAATGATGAACTTGTGTATATTAACATGTATTTGACAAAATGTGTTTTATTTTTAGAAATAAAGAAAATGCCCCACTTTTCCAGGAATATAAAGTGGAAGTTGTTGAAAAATTCTAATGACAAGAATTTCTGTTTCTTAGATTTCAGAAAGACCAAACAACACCATAAAAATAAATTGGTTTTGTACATGCCTACATGTATTACATTGAATAAATAAAGGGTTATGTAGCTACACCCTTTATTTCTAACTTGTTATGCTGAACATTATGGTCACTGTCACGTTATGAGGTAAATTAAGAACATATACGTTACACTTTTCGTGGGATTCATCTCCAAAGTCTGATGTCTGAGCTCACATTCACTGTGGTTAATGTAGGAATCAGCTCGTTATCTATCTTGTCACTTCCTGTTAACACGATGGTAGAGCAAAGAGGCAGGTGCTGTTTTGCCAGGAGGGGATGAGACTGTATAAACACATCATTCAATGACATTCAATTGACAACATGAAGATGCTTCAACATTTTGTTCTTACTTGTCTTAAACATAAATTACACTGTATGATAAACAGCAATTGCCAACCCTAGATGTAAGATATGGGTCCATGACAAACAATTTTCCACGTAAAACATACTTTATCTGCACATTTGTGGCTTGTTTTTCTGTCTGTGAACTGATTCAACAATTTTTTTTAAGTAGTTAATACAAATACTAAAATCCAACATATGACATCAGACAGATTTCGATACTCATTGTGATCAAATTGTCCATTCCTGGATGTGTGGATTGGCTTAAAATATATCATCACTAACAGTTTGATAAAATGCTTTTGACAGAACAAAGATGCTCATTAACATGTTGATCACTTGGTTGGTGATTACCAGGATACACAGGTGCAGTTTAAACATTTTAAATGATACCCCATCAGAGGCTTGACAGCAGAGGTTGCATGTACAACAGGTTTTGTGCATTAGGAATAAAGAGGTGGATGTATTATTTTGCAACAACAAGAAGAGTACAGGAAACTATCACGCCTAAGTTGAGGAGTGTACATCAATATATAAAATCTGTGTATTGCCAGCCTGCAGTGGGCTTGAGCCTTGTTTGTGCATGAGGCAGCCAGAGATAATGGCCTGACTGGGAAAAACAGCAGTCCAAACCACAAACTGTTATTCCAGCTGTAACAGTCCCAGCAGCTTGGGAAAGCAGTGCTGAGGATTGTTTCAGTGATTGTTTATTAGAGGTCTGCAAAAATGCTAATCTTGTTGTAGTAAATGATGACTTTTTGCATGATGTTTCCTTTACAAAATGTAATGTCCCCTATCCTTACTGTGCAAGTAAGCATTCGGCATGTTCTACTTTTCATAGTTTTGGTTGTTTTTAACTGTTCATTTTGACAAAGACAGGTTTAAGTATAGCTTATATATTTGTATTTTGTAAGGTTAAGGCTAGAACCCTCTGTAAAGAGCACATCTATCTGAGCCACAGGGGCACAAAGGCAGGCAAGTAATAATGCAATAAAAGCTGTCAAGTTCATTTATATAAACAAGCAACACCTAGACACCAGAGCCAAGACCCTCCAAGTACCAACACGGTGGGAGAAGCAAAGGATCATCTTTACATCACACATACATACAAACATTCAAGATGCTATGAGAAGAGGTTGACAGTGCACTGAGTGTACAGCTGAAACTACTGAGGAAGGTTAAAGGTTTGTAGTGACTGACGTCACAGAAAGGAAAAAGGGTGTGACTTTTCCCCTTGTTTACATTCAATATATTCTCTGCATGATGCAGGATGAAACAATGCATTTGTGAGCAAAAAAAAAAGAAAATCTGGTAAAAGAACAGATTACAATATCTTCAGGTTATTCATGCATAATATTAGGCAGATGATCATGTTCATGGAGCCAAATGATGATGATAATGTACTAGAGACAAATCCTGGAGCTTTTTACCGACTAAATGGGATGAAAAAGTTGTTGGTAAAATCATTAATTTAAATTAAATTAATCATTTTGCAGGCATATGGGCACATTTTCCCCATTGTCCACATTGTACCCCTTATCCCTGCTGTTGTTTCTCAAAGACATCTAAATGAATACACACAGAGTGGCCACTTTATTAGATGCAAAACAATTTGATATTGCACAAATGTGCTGCAATAAATATGTTTTAATGTTCCGTTTCTGTTCAGACTAATGCTGATTCAACTCTGATCATTTTAGAGGCTGTAGGGAGGGTTGTTATTGGATTGCATCATGTTGAAAGATGTTTCTAATATTTTGTCCCCTCCATGCACGTTAGGGTGAGTAAAACATTAGTCACATGCTTTAGTATAGCACAGCAGAATCTAAGTTGAACCAACATCTTTTTGACACCACATAAAGTTCACACATTTACAATTAATTGCAAATATGTTGTATTGGATTATATTCCATTACATAGATGCACCTAATGAACTGGTACCTAAATGTCCGTTCCTTAAATTCACCTTCCAGTTATTTATCTATTGATTTAGGTTTTGACTTTTGATGACATCACAGATGAGAGTTGAGGTTGTCTAAGTCTACTGAAATTCTGACAATCTGTACACTGCTTTAGCCACTTCAAATATGCAGAAATCAAAGCAAGCAAAATATAATTTTACATAAAGGTAAGCACCTTTAACATTTTTCCTATCTAAGAAAGGTACTCGACATGGAAGCTGAGTGTGGGTGGGGCATATCAAAGTAATTATAACTGGATAGTCCAGGGTTTATGCATAATTACAAGCCAGTGCACTCGGTGGACCTCAGCAGCTGAATAATGGATTAGACGTATAATTGCATTTGTAAATTAAAATGAAAAGAACAGATTAGCTTCCCAATACAGAAGGAAAGAATAAGGACTTTGATTTGACATGCTGCAGTAATGATGAAGCAGACACCATCAAATGTGTTATTGCCAGTACCTTGAATATAAGGCAATCAAAACAAACATTTGATTGTTAGCACCAAAACTTAAACACAAATCTTTAAATTCACATTTAATCAAATAAATTTAATCCCCCCCCCCCCCAAGAAAAACACATGCAAATACATTTTATCATATTAAACAGGAAGAGAAACCAGAGTTTATATTTTTTTTAAATACATCACACTTACTTTATCTGTTTTTCTACAAAGAATGTCATGATTAACACACACATTATACAATAATATAAAGTTAATATAGAACTGCTTTAAAACATATAAAGAATTAAAAATAGTTTTAAGTTATATTTAGGTGGTGGATTGACCTAAAGCATGCAGACCACTGAGATAATGACAAACGAAAAACATATATAAATATATATATAAATGAAAATGCAGTATGTGAATATTTGAGAAAAGCTTAAATTAACAGTTAATATATAATACATATTCCTTTTATTCAGTATTCACAAATGTGTTGTCGTTAATCCACCTGTTGGTTTACTTGTGTATTGAAAACTTTAACTTCTAATTGGGTTTTTAATTCAGGTATATTCATAATTCAAAAGACTTTTACTGAAAAAGATGACTGAAAAGGTTGTTAACAGTTACCTCTTATCTGTTGAAAGGTTCTTAAATATGATTATTCTAGGCACACACACACACACACACACACACATATATATATATATATATATATATATATATAGTATCTCTCCACCATAATTACACTGTAGATAATAGACAATACGGAAGATAAAATTAAATTTTGATGGGGCTGGAGGCTGGGGGTCATTGGTAAAGCCTCAGTAATTCTAAAGTCCTGGATACAGCCCCACAGACCTAGAAGATAGTCTATAGCTTCGAAGATCTTTGAAATAAAAGGCGGAGTTTCCTCACTGTTGTGAATGTGGGGGAAATATTCGTTAATTTAGTTCACTTTTTTATTCACCAACACTAAAAAACTGTATGTCGACGCAGAAGCTGTATCAATAGAGATAGGGGAATCGGCTATGACAAACCAGAAGACATTACTGTCTCATCTTTGCAGCGCCTCCTGCATCAGTGTTTGCATTGAGTGTGCTGGCGTGCAGGCGGACGTGCATGCACGCGAGCAACAGATCTGAGCGCATGCGCAATTCATTGTTTTGACTGAAAATGCCGTCGGTTTCGAAAACGGCGGCCAATGCGTCCCCTCAAACCGAGAAACCTACCCACTATACGTGAGTAAAGCTGCTGCAAAGAAATAACTAAATCGCTCGTTGCCGTAAATCTTATTTGTACGCACAACTATGCGCGTTTACATTTCTTGCATTCCTCAACTCCTGTGTGTGTGTTAAAAACATGGTGCTTTTCCTGGCTTTGTGACTGCCTAACGTTACATAGCAAACAACGACTGCACGTCAACGACATCAGCCCTAATATAGGAAACGCGGACGTCTTAAATCACTTAATTGATACGCCAATCGTTAACGGAATCGTTTACTATTGTTTTACAGAGTTGGGGAATTGTTTTTAATAATCCGTTGAATGTTATACCGTCAACTCAGTTTGCTAAATGATTAGCCAGGAACTCGCTAACCAGTCTGCTTGTAAATAGCTCGGCCTTATTTTGAGTTCCCTCTTACTACGCACATTTATAGACGTACGCTCGGGGACTTTCAACAAGTGTTACGTCGAAATACGTACGTAGTTTGCTCTCTGAATAGCAAGCTAACGTTAGTGACCCAAAATATATTGAAGGCTACACCACTAGTAGCATAACACGACAACTCACTGTTTGAACTTTTGCATGGTCTTCGACTCATTTCTTAGTTAATAGTCATTTAAAAACGCGGTTCCTTATACAATTGTTTTGTTTTTCCTTGTTTCAGATACTTGAAGGAGTTCAGGACAGAGCAGTGCCCGTTGTTCCTCCAGCACAAGTGTACGCAGCACAGACCCTTTACGTGCTTTAATTGGCATTTTCTCAACCAGCGGCGAAGACGACCCATAAGGAGAAGAGACGGAACGTTTAACTACAGCCCCGACGTGTACTGCACGAAATACGACGAGACCACAGGCATTTGCCCAGATGGAGATGAGTAAGTCCCTGCTGTGTCTGTGTGTCATGATCTGCTGACAAAAGGCTGATGTTTTGCTCACATGTTTGGGATGAGGGCCATTGACAAAAATATTGAATGCAGTCCATCAGGACATTTCATCTTGGCTTTGGGCTGTGGTTTGTCCTTATCGGGCAGAATTGTGTGACTATACTTCTGGTTTCTTTTGTTAAAGTAGTACTTCATAAAGTATAGTTTACAGTGACTGAAACAAACGTTGCTATATTGACCACAGAGTAACTTCTATGCAGCCAACTGTAGGGGACTGAAAGCCTATGTTTTTATTATGTTGGTGCATTTACAGGGACATTCATACAGTTTTAAACTTTTTATTTATTTATCTCGCACTTGCTGTGGCTACAGTAGTATGAGTGTGTAGAATAACGAAAATGTCTGTTTAATGGCATATGTGCACATCAGCTCAGCTGGGCCTAAACTGAGGTCATAAACTGCTAGTCAGGCCAATTTGATGCAGGAGTGTTTATTTTAAAATGACTGCAAAGAAAAGGATTATGTGCTTTTGTTATCACAAATTTCCAGCACTAAAAATAGTGCTCTAAAGATAAGAGGGAAATTGTGTGTATTGTTTAAACAAGTCAGGGGTGCAATATGAATTTATTTTGCAATTGAATTCATTTATGCAAGAAAATGGGATTTTCAGTTCTGATTGAACTTACCCTTTTTGTGGCATGACTGCACATCTTTGTCTTCAAGATAAGGCTGCTTGACATGTTGTCTCTGGATGCCCTCCAGCACTATACTCACTGCTGCTCCAATTAATTTTAGCTAATGGCAACATTTGATGTTGTGCATAAACATTTTCATCCCTAGCATCATATTTTCAAAATGTTCTTTTCCCCATAGTATTCCTATTTGTGTTTTTCAACATTTTATGACAGGTTGTGGCTTTAGAGGAGACAAGTATTGACTAAACTGTCTAGGTGCACAGATATGTGCATTCTCAAAAGAGGCGTAGTATAGACAGCAGCCTCTCAGTGTGACTGGGAATAAAACATGGCACAGCATTTCCCACATAGAAATAAAAAAAGAAAATAAGATTATTGAACAAATGGAAAATGAACAAATGCAATCCTTACAATTCCTCCTCTGCCAATGGCAGCTATTTTTGTATGACCTTATGTGTTGCTATAGCAACTGTTGCTACTCAAGAAAAGAAAAATTGGTTTATTCAAGAGGCTTATTGGCCATACATTTCTTGAGGCGTTGCTGGTGTGTCAGCCCTGCATCCACAGCAGAATCTTATTTCTGATTAGAAATGTGTGCAACTATAAGTATACCCTCCTTTTTATTACAATTTATAAATCTTGTGGTTTACAATGAACAGTTTGGACCATGTTTTAAATGCCAGTGCAGTGCTTCCCTGCTTCATGCTTTTAATAATCATGCCTTATGAAACATGCTGCATGCATGGACATTTTGATGTTGCACTATGTAGTGTTCATTATGGATACATTCAAGGTTTGGGCTGCACTTTTTATGCATTATTTTAATGTCATGCTATTCAGATGTTTTATTTATCAGAATCAGAAATCCTTTAATAGTATTGCGGTGGAGAAATTTACATTGTTGCAGCAATTTAAACTGTATATCAACTAATGACATTTTTCAATGTTGTGTCCTTGCTTCCTTTAGCTGTCCTTATTTACACCGGACCACTGGTGACACAGAGCGCAAGTACCATCTACGCTATTACAAGACTGGCACTTGTATCCATGAGACAGATGCTCGAGGGCATTGTGTGAAGAATGGCCTCCACTGTGCTTTTGCTCATGGGCCACATGATCTCCGACCTCCAGTCTATGATATCAGGTGACATACAAAGCAAATAGTGGCCTCTCTTTTCACTCCCAAACTTTTCACTCACAAGCCTCACAATGGAACGAACAAATCAGCCAATTTAAGGCATATTGTAAACAGAATACCTGCATTGTGGGGGTTTATTCGATCGCCAGACTCATGGTTGGATTTGTAACTCTGTTTTTAGGGCTCAGTTCATTGAATTAAAAAAAAAATTGACACCTAATACTAGATAAACACGTTTTATGGAGCTTTGTGCTGCTGAACGAGTGAGGTTATCTGATACCAAGACTTTAATCAAAGGCTTTCCTGAGTAAAAATTTTCATGAACTGAATAACCTGGATTTAAACTGATAAATTTATCTTTCCAGGTTTTCTGAATATTTTGATAATATTCCAATTAATATTCTCATGCTGTTACACCTGCCTATAACTTGTGTTAAGACATCTTATGTGTCAGATAGTCCAGTATAAGGTGTCTCTTGTCTTTGTATTCATTTGTAGAGTAGATGCATTCGTCTGTTTTGAGATTTGGATTCAGTTAATTAGTAGAGTTTGTGCATTTTAATGATAAAACTGGATTGTAGGAGATG
Source organism: Nannoperca obscura (assembly GCA_036024295.1). NCBI lineage: Eukaryota > Metazoa > Chordata > Actinopteri > Centrarchiformes > Percichthyidae > Nannoperca > Nannoperca obscura. The sequence goes on from JAVQJL010093495.1 coordinate 13,996, forward strand.
CCAGTTTAGACAGCAAGCAAGTTTCCTTCAACAAGTTTAGTTTAATTTTTGTTGATGAATTGGGGATAAAACTAATATTAATTGTATGTACACAGAGAGATCCAAGCACAAGAGGCTCTTCAAAATGGACAGTTGGGATCTGGGGAAGGTATTCCTGATCTGCAGCCTGGTGTATTAGCCAGCCAAGCAATGATTGAGAAAACTCTGACAGAAGACCCCCGGTGGCAAGGTGAGTACCCCCCCACTTGGGGATGATAAAGAGCCCATACAGCTCTAAATAACATACTTTTTAATATTCTGCTAAATAAAAAGAAACATTACTTAATACTTGCATGCCTTTTTTTTTTCAGATACCAACTTTGTTTTAGCCAATTATAAAACAGATCAGTGTACTAAACCCCCGAGACTATGCAGACAGGGCTACGCTTGCCCCCACTACCACAACAGTAGAGATCGAAGACGAAATCCTAGAAAGTTCAAATATAGGTACGGTTTGATTACGTTTAAGTTAAAATAACAAATGGTATTAAGTTGTGTAATTGCAATGGGTGAAAGGTTGTGTCTGTGTGAATGCAGGTCAACTCCTTGCCCTAATGTGAAACATGGGGACGAATGGGGCGAGCCCTCGAAGTGTGACAGTGGAGACAGTTGCCAGTATTGTCACTCTCGCACTGAACAGCAGTTTCACCCAGAGGTGAGTGCATTTTGTTTGTTTTTTTCTATTTGGGGCTTGAATTACCTGTATTTTTGTGGGTTGGCCTTGTATACACGCAGCATAACATATACAGTAGATCATAACAGATATTCAATAAATCCCCAAATTGACCATTCAAAAGCATGTCATGCTGAGTTAGAAAGTAAAATAAAATTTGATAACATAAAGTACCACTAAAAATGTAATGTCACAAGCATTAAAACGGACAACAAATAAATATAATATGTAGTGTGTGAAATTAGTTTTTGACTGTGTAATCTTGCTGCAAGTTCAAGATAATGTATTTATACTTTTTATTTATTTCATTGTTATTGGCATTATAGCTTCTCTGACAGTGTGGCTTATAAATCTTTCTAAGGGCAGACATCATAACTTTGTCTCTCATTGACTTGTGATTTGTTTTTCCTTCTCTAAAGATCTACAAATCTACCAAATGCAATGATATGCGACAAACTGGATACTGTCCCAGAGGACCATTTTGTGCGTTTGCACATGTTGAAAGTAAGTGAAAGTTTTAACTAAATGCTGTCTCAATACTCAGGTAGAGAATTACAAAGCTATGAAATGTGTAGCTCTTTTTTGAGTTAGGGAATTTATATATACACTTGTGAGGACATTTTCAAGGTTTTCCCAAGTTTTTGAATATTCACCATTAACCCTGTGGTTGATTTGAACACAGCCACAAAGAATGTTAATTCCGTTGGCAACCTGGTTGTAAACACAATTGTGTATATGATGTTAATATTGATTTTAATACTTTCAGGAATTCCCTCTACAGAAGAAACCATGAGCTCATTGCTAACAGTGATACAGTCCAGTTCACAGTCCCAGCTGGGCTCTCAGCAGTATCCAGAGTGTCCAGTCAGTGAGTGGAACAGTGGAGGCAACTCCACCACCAGCGCAACCAGTAGCAACGGACAAGTAGGAAGTGTATGTTTTCTCTGTTGCTATGTCAGTACTACAATAGGAAATGTATCAGAATAAACTCAACCAGGGTGTTGGGTTTCAAGAGTCTTAAAATGTATGGATGCCTGCTTTTGTAACTACAGAAATCACAATTCAGCTGATGTAAATTAGCCATTTACTTGTTGACATGTTGTTTGCCATGCTCTTATTTTTCTGTTGGCATGTTTTTTACACATTGACTTTTCTTTTACTGTTTTACATTTCATTACTATATTGTTTTAAAAGAAAAGAGGCAATTTCTCATTGAAAGTGATATTTAAGATAATTCAGTCATCACCTTCATAGTCCAATCAGAATAATGGTTTTATTTTATTTATTTTTGATCATTTTATTAAGATCATGTGCACTTCTCTTTCTCAGGTTTCATGTTCTAATAGCTCAACTGTAACTCCAAGCTCAGGAAGCAACAGTTTGTTATCCCCAGTGGGATCCATCAACAGGCCCAAATCCTTAACTAATAGTATTTTATGTTCAGAGTCCACCCCATCCAGTGTCTCCTCTCTGACGTCTAACTATCCTAAAGCTCCGGGCTTTGAACGTGTTGATCAGGTACACAGACTGCTCTCTTCAGCTTTAGTAAGACTATTACGCATAAACAACTTCAGGCGTTGCACGTAATTTTCATTTTGAATCACTTTTATTTATTTCTCACTCATTATTTGCCATGTCATTTTCATTGTATCACTTTGAGCCCTTTTCCCACGAATTGCATTGTTTTGAGATGTGTGTTGGGTGTTTTCTGGTTCTCAACAAAACACTAAACAGTATCACTTGATGAGAGTTCTTGAAATATGAAGAAGCTATAAAGTATCAAGTAGTTTATGCCTGGGTGATCTGACTACAAGCAATCCAAAATATTTTCACACTGCATACACGTCTTGGAGTATTTGTAACTCAACCTAAGGAGATTTCTTAGTGTAGATTTTAATGCTTTCTGATGTTGTAATTACAGAAGACAGCCGCCCACTCATAGTAAAAGATGGCTGTCTCAATAATTCAGGACCATCTGTAATCAAAGGCAATATGTTTCAATTTTTCTTAGAACTGCAAGTGGCAGACAGTCAAGTTACATGATCAGTGTAGATCAGCAGTATTTAACGCTGTATGTATTGTGTGTCTAAATTGGTCAGCCCGTGGCTAATTGCAGTGCAAACATGCCATTTAATTGATATTAGATGTCTGGATGTAAAATTTAGAGTCACTAAAAAGTGCCATTTCTTTGTTAATTGATCATTTTTAGATTAAGAACAAAGGGCAGGATCAGAAATTGATGGACCAAGAAAAACAGGTTGGTGTTTAAATGGGTTTCTTTGTGTTAATAGCTTGATAATATGTAATGTATTTATTTAATCTGAAAGCCTAAACTGTTATTAAGAACATTGGGAATTAAACAAAAATCTTCTGCGCTTTTCTTCTAGACACACAATACTGTATTCTCTGCGGTGAACCCTTTGGCTTCAAGCTTTACCTCCAGTATAACATCCAGCTTGGCCTCTAGTATCGGCTCAGACAGTTCTTCACCCACCACCTTATCAACAATGAATGCAAAAGCCACTCCTTTCTATCCGGGGAGCAACACAGTGGAGTCTGTCATAGGTATGTATATTTGAAGTTAACTGTAAACCAGTTGAGCGGACGACTGCCAGTCTTTATTTTGTTGTCAAATGTCAGCCAGATGTATTTTATTTTCCCTCAGGATCCGCTCTGGACCTCAACTTCAGCGACATTAATGTTGCATGTCTTGATAAGGAGTTTGAGGAACAAGACAACAGTGTAGGGTTGGCAAGTAAGGACACGTGGTTTGTTGAAGTACTTTCAGTTGTTTGACCAGTTGATCACAAATGGTTTTCATCATAATTTGCTTGTAAATGATTTTAAAAGCATCACCAGCATTTACTTTGTCCCCGCAGGTCAAAGGGTGCTAGGTGGATCTGCTCCAGTTAACATTCCTGGCTCTCTGGCGCGATCGTCCTCTTTCAATTCCTCGTCATCACTCTCCACCTCCCCGCTAAGCTCCCTCTCCCAGTCTCTGTCTCAGTCCCTGCTGTCGGGAACGATATCGCAGCAAAATCAACCTTCAAACATGTTACCCAAGCAAGAGCATGGCCTTCTGGGAACACCCACCTCATCTTCCCAGAACTCTTTGGGTAAGCTGATAGGATCAGACATTTTACTCCAAGTGAGCACTAAAGTAGTGAGCACTTCCTTCAACTTTACTTGAATGTTTAATCCAACTCCATATGCATAAATTAAGCTGAGAAGTATTGCTTTTAGAGTTCAATTATGTGAGAAATTATATATATATACAGTAAAGTAACTTTTGACTGGTACTGTATATATTTTTTTATTTCAAGTTTGAAATATCAGAAAGCTCCGAGTGACACTGGGAGCCTCTACTAACTATTCACTTTATGCTTGTTTCTCAATTTTACCACATCATACTTAGGCTTGAATGGAGGGGCTAGCAACATTTGGGACTTTGTAAGTGGCAGCTTTTCACCGAGTCCATCTCCAGTTTTCAGCAGCCTAACCTCCACGGCCAGCACTGCTGATCTGGCCCGCCTTTTTAGAGAGCTGGACGAGGCCAAGAGGAAGATCAAACAATGGGAGGAGGCCTGGCATCAGGTCAAGCAAGTCAGTGTTCAACATTATCTTTCATTGGAATGCATATCTTAGAGCCTTTTCATAGATAGTTTTAGTTTTCTTTTTTAATCACAAGACTCAACTTTGTTCCAGGCCTGTGAAGCTTGCCAGAAAGACGCTCTTGAAGCAAAGGAACACGCAAAAACGGCAGAGGCAGAGCGGCAGCTGGCGGAACAGAAATGGGAGGCAACAGAGCGCAAGCTGAAAGATCTCCAAGGGGACTTCGATGCGCTTTGTCGCACCCCTGGAACACCCCTTCTACGTAGCTACGGAGAGCTGGACCAGCTCCCCTTGTCAAAGCTTCACTCCATCCAGAGTCAGCTGCGTAATGACCTAGACCTTATAGATGGGGTAAGAAAGACTAGATCACACACAGCATTTCATTAGTAGAATCTACATAGTTTTTTTTTTTATCAGGCTATTGTTCAGATCTACATTTTGTCATCAAGAATGCTTATTTGAAAAGTCTGCATGAACTGAACTGAACTGTTTTTTCCTAAGTTGCAGCTGATATTCATCTTTTTCTCCCCCAACAGGTAATATATCAGCTTCAGTCAAAGAAATGTATAGTTTGCCAAAAGCATGATCGTTGCATTGTTCTGCAGCCTTGCCAACATTATGTACTATGTGAGAGCTGTGCACCTAGTAAAACTGAATGCCCCTACTGTAGAACAAAAATATTGAAGTGGTGATGTACAATTACTCAAGGTACTATTTAAAAAAAAAAAAAAAAAAAAAATTAGCTCTTTGAAAAACTACTAATAGATAATACATTTTCTAAATAGCAATGTCTGTTTTATACAGTGATTGAATTCATTTAGAATAAAATGATGTTTGACAAAACAAATAGTATTATTAATCAGATTGTGTATAGAGGTTTCAATCATTATAGTATTTGCTCATTTTATGTGCATATTACCTTGGCAACCAGATAGCTTTCTGTATGCAAATTAGAATATTAAATTACCTTGCGATGCCTTTTCTCAAATCTTCAATTGTGATTCGGGCGCTCTAAAGGACATAAATCTTGTGCAGATATCTACATTTTGTTTGCACTTTGTTATGAATGCATTAAGGCTTAACACAGAATGCAGCCATGCTTTCCCTCAAACAAATTGCAAATATGCAATGTCAACCTGACACATTGCTCTTACAGTGAATACAAAATTACAGATTTTAAAACGGGACCAATAAACTTGGTTAACAGCTGTATATACTAAGACATTAATCAGTATTTAATTTGTATTTTTGGCCCCAAGTTTTGCTGTTTATGGATTCTTACTTCACTGAACTTTGAAATTGGTGTGGATTAATCCTCAATCTCCTGAGGTTGCTTGAAGTCCGACCAGAGCAAATTCGAAGGCATTTCAACCCCAGCTTTTCAGAAAATACTGTGGAAATGTGTGTAAAGCCACAAAAAAAAAGGTTTTAGTAAATCTGTTGCATCACAGATTCTTGTTTTGTAGAAAGAAAACGTATTCACTGTAACTTTATTATATCTTAACTGAAAATAGATAAGTTGTAGTTTTAAAAATGTATGTCCTTCTCATACTGTAAGTCTTTTCAGTCATTCTGAGGGTGGACAAAGTATCCTTTGTAATAATATAGGGGAGTTAACCTGCAGCCCACTGACCTCCATAGAGGAATTTGAAAATATGTTTTTCCCACACAATAATACAGAAATCTAGAAAAATCACAATAGCTAGTGCCACAGGCCTTCCAGGTTGGAAACCACTTTGTAAATATTGGAAACATACCTCCAGGAAATGTTGAGTTCACTGACACTTGACTACTCCGGTGATGTTAATCATAAAATGGGCAAAACTCAAAGCTGATTTTTCTTTAATTAAAGAGGAATACATCTAAATCAATGAACTCACTTGATAGCTTTTGGGAACAAATCAAGAAACCAGACATCCAAGAACCTGAATGTGACTGATACTAAATTCAGACATGTTATTTTTGTTTTAGTCAAATTAGTCTGGAGTTCCAGATAAAGAAAAGATTAGTGTACCATTTACAGAGCACAGAGCTTCCAAAACTGAAGTGTGAGTGTGTGAGTGAGAGAGAGAGAGAGAGAGAGTGAGAGAGAGAGAGAGAGAGAGAGAAAGAAAGAAAGAAATGGCTCGCTGATCGACTTCATTGTACCAGAAAGCGCTTGAACGTTTCAAAGCTTCATGCTTTGAGGATTAAAAATCACAGTGGCATTATTGCATTCAACACTGGGGGGCACAATTGATGAAAAAGTTGTCATCTTTGGCCAAAGTGTTGTCCAACAATAGAAAATAATTATGCAGATTGGTAAAACGTTTCACATCCAATGGGGTATTAGTGCTGAACCATGCTTGTATCTGTAAATCAGACACATGAATGCTGATATTACGCAGTGTTCCTCTTTAAGTAAAGTCACATTTTCTTAAATAATTTTCATCAACAATCTTTCTTAATGCCAACCAGTCAAGCATCATTATTTTGACCAACTTTCTGAAGAAGTTTGATTTCTTACTAAAGCACTTTGTTGACCTGGGACTTTATTAAAGGGTATATAGAAATGTGCTTTAAGCTGCTTTGTAGGTATTCTTTTGTGTCTTTTTTTTATTTTTTAGATTTATATTATTTTTTTCTATATAAGCTAATGTCTGAAGCTTTTGTGTGTACTGTGAAACATCATTCGAATATTTCATGTTTCCTATTGTTAATTCATGGCATGGTTCTACATATTATTAAGAATTCATAGAAAAGTACTTAATAATTTCTACTTTCATAGTTAGATTTATAAAATTTCAATCAAATGTGCAAATTTAAAGTGCATTTTAGGCATAACCAGCAGCTGTAATATCAGTAAGGCACATGCTACATGTTAAGGCTGTTATTCAGACAGTTTTGTTTTTGTAGATATTTATATAGCTTAGCCATTAGAGAAGCATGTATTGTATTTGCTAAAAGCCTGACATGGTGATTTTTGTAGGAATCTAGCCTCTTGACTTTGTCTAGAACATATCGGCCTCTAACTCTAAAGTGCCTTGCCTTAGTTGAAAAGGTTATCTAAAGGTTATATTAAGGTTATTGTCGGAGAAAACACAAGTAGTTGAAGCTTGTGCACAGGTTTCTGCATAATGTGTCTTGTTTAACTTTGGGGAAGCATTGACATGTGTATGACAATATGTGTAAATATAAATATATGCCAGTGTATCGGGCCCAATCACATTAAGTATTTTTGCGGAAGATAATTGAAAACAAACATTGTCAGTGCCTGTGGCCTGACTTTAACCATAGAAATGACCGCCCCCCCCTTCTCACCTCCAACTGTACCCACCCACTCATTCCTTGGTCGTGGTGCTCTTTTGGTGCAGCTTCAGTCTTTGAAATTAGGTTTTTCAATTTAATGTTTGGGAGTATGCAAACAGTACAGGACACATGTATTTGTATATAAACATGCTTTTTAAACAGCTCCATAACTTCAATTTGTTTTATTGTAATAATTCTGCAGTGAATGAAGAATTCCATAGTTAACCTGAAAGTTCGATTTTGGGTAGGATTTGTGTGTAGGTTCCTCTAATTGAATGACCTTCTACTGTGTTAAGAAATCTTTTTATTCTTGCTTTAAATTCAATAGAAAATCCTGTATCTCCAGGTACACCTTTTGCTACTTATAAATATGGGAAAATGCATTGTTTACATTAACATAAATCACAATTAAGCAACTCAGAGGAAAAATATCAAGAAAGGTTATGGTATTTGAGCGTTTTCATGATTATATTACAGCATAAAAGGCAGCCTAAGCACTTCTGGTATTGCATGTTATGCGATATATTAACCAGTTTGAAAAAAAAGAAAAAAAAAGTTCGCACTGTGTCTCACTGCCAGAATATTTGTATTGACTTACTTTTAGTGTAGTAAAGGCTTAATAATTTCTGCAAGCTTTGCTGCTACTGGAAAAAAGTATTAATGTAGTTTCCTGTTATACATGTAGATGTTTGAATGTTGTTGTGCATCCACAGCTCAGATTTCAGAAACTGAAATAATCTGTCTTCATCTTGACTAAATCTTAATTTGATTGAATTATTCATTTGCATTTAGTCAACATTTCAATACTTTTGTATATCTATTAGAATGATGTCACAGACCTGTACTGCTGTAGATTGTCCCTTTTTTGATTTGATTGAAGATCAGTTTATTTTTGTTGGGATTTCTTTCCCCCATACACTGGATAGCGGTGTATGGTGCAGCTAATTTCACAGGGTCCTCTAGTCTATTTTGTTTTGCCTGTGAAGCCAACTAAATTAATGATGTCTAGTGTGATAATCTAAAAATGAACCAAAGTGGTGTTCTAGTAGCTGTCCAAATATGTATTCTAAAAGGGAAGATTCACCCTTGAACAGAATTCAAGTAATTGCTGAGGTATTGGACAGATCAGCCTGTAGTTGTGAACAGGGCAGGGTCGGGTCTTGCCAAACATTATAAATGGCAGGTCAGAGCACCAAGGTCATCCATATGAAGCTGAAACAAAGTCCAGCGTTGTGAGTGGCAGGACTTCTGTTTTTGGATGGATTTTTGCTTTGATATTTCATTCAGTGGGAAATATATCCTCTTAGTGAGTAAACAACAGGACTATGCTGATGGCTTTTGCTTACAACATTAATGGACATGAGCCCATTTTTTTGCAGTTTTACCAAAGACCTGTACTGTTGTAATTTCTTTTGTACTACATTTCATCATTCGTTTTATTTCAGTAAGAAACCTAAATTGATTTTAAAAGAGTAATCACCTAGTACCTTAAATAGATAATGTTCATTAACCATAATTAATGGAATCTTTTTCTATCTAAAGTTAGCTATAGTGAGTTGATACACAAATGATCAAAAATGCATGTGTCAGATCCTTACAAAATGTGTATTTGTATATTTGATTTTGTGTTAAGTATACATTGACGTTTATGGCAGGTTTGTGCAATACTGGCTAGCACATGCTGACCTTAAGCGAGGATTTGGTGTCAGTTTAAATGTTGTCTACAGTGAAGGAATGTCAAAGGTGAATGACATTTGTGCTTCTGAAGTGGCCATATAAACTTCACTACAACTACTGTTTTGAAGTTGTTTGTTTTTTTGTTGATTTTGCTTAACTACATAATCTCATTCACTTTGGAAATTGATGGTTATGCATTATATGCTGTTATGATAGGCCTACAGTGACTGTAAGGTGCTTTCTTTCTGACTCTTTGTTTTTCTATTTTTTCAAGCAGTGGTCCAAATTAGTTTTTTTTGTAAAATTACACGGGACAGATGATGATTGTGACAAGCATTAATGGCAGATACAGACATTAAAACGGAGTTGTTGTTATTGTAATTTGTTGTTACAAATTTCTTTAGGGGTCTGCTTGCCCCAATTCAAGTTTTCTAAAAAATAAATAAAACAAACATTCACTTTAAGCACAGCTTACATTTCTTTATATTTGTTTAGATGTGTAATTTATCTCTAATGGACCAATTCAATTACATCTGTGCCTTTAAAAAATTACATAATGCTAATTGGTATCAAGAGTATGTCTTTGGGACAGTGTTTGCGGTCAGTGAGATGACAAAATATATAACCTGTTTAATTAGAATCAAAATTCCAGTGCCTTACAATATTTTTGTGGACCACAATGTGATTTCTAAATGATCCTCTGCATTCAGGCCACTTGAGCTGAAAAGAAAAAGGCTAATTGGCTAATCTAATGAGGTTTGCATCAGCAGTTCCACAGGAGGAAGCAACGTTTATAACTGAATAATCGTCTATCTTAGTCTGTATTTGCCATAACGTAATTTTTTCAAAAAACAGCAATACTTAACCAGAATTCTGATCTCAATTAGTAATTTGGCACCAAAAACTCAATTGTTGGTAAGGAAAAGCACCAAATAGGAAGAATCTTGTAAATTAACTGTAATAGATGTATCATTATGCTCTGCATTGGAATAGTTTAATCTATTTTGCATTATTGTTAGTTGTGTTGTCTTTTTGTTTTTAATATTATGAAAATGGAGCCTGAAGATTTATGCAATCTTGTACATGTATATGAGTGTGATGTATGGAGCTTTTCAAATTAAGTAAAATACTAGTACAAGTGTTGTCAAAAGTAAATAATCTGAATGTGGAACCAGCTGTTCCATATACTTTAGAACATTTCAGTAGAAATGCTATTTTAACATTGAAGCCCTGATATATTGAATGTATTGTCCTAAATTAGATATTCAATGAATAGGTCACTGGATATTATGGAGCGCAGTTAATTCATTATGATGTAGCATCTAGTTGTGAACTGCTATTCAATAAAAGAAATTTAGAACTAAAACAAATGCAAGTTTTGAAGTTTCTATTTGTCAGCATAATGCAGAAATATAAGGAAAGAAATGTGTTTTTCTCAGGGTAATACCGTGGTTTAATAGAGATGTGTTAAATCTGAGGAAACTGCATTTCATGGATTTATTTACTTAATGTCAGTGGGTTTAGACATTATTTATAGGTTAAAAGATACATCCCTTATTTTGTGACAAGCTGTATGGATATGTAGGAAATTCTCTACTGGTAATTGTAAAAATTACTTGTTTGGTATATTGACATATTTAAATTTTTTTTGTGTTGTGAACACAAAAATAGGTGCAAGTCTTAGAATACTAGATTTTTCTTTTCTACATTTGAGGATTGTGTACCGCATATTTTCTGTAGTGTACTACTAGTTTGTTAACACTTGTTAAATTGTTACACTACAGTTATGCAATGGTTTACAGAGTTCATAAAATTATTTTTATCATCTTGAGAATTAAAATAATTTTTCATCTGAAATGTGTGAATACTTTTTTTTCTCAAACACAATTTACAGAATAAAGTTCTTGCTTCTGCTTCAAAAGTCAAGTGGAGACCAGAGGGGAAAGGTGATTTTCAGGGGGAAAAATATTTATTAAGTTACAGTGACTTAAATATGATCTAAACCATGTCTTTTCTGAACAATCGAAATTCGAAATCACTTTTTTAAGAGCAGACATATTATGAAAATGGCAACTGGTAGCTCAACATTAATGTGCTTGGACTTGTGCATTAGAACCTTATGCCACAATGGTATGACGGCTCTCAGGAGACAAGGTATCAAATAGGTAGCATAACAGCTGCTTGGCCTGGAGGAGAGAACACAACATAAATAAGTTCAAATGTGACTTGGTGATGAACAGCAAAACTATTTTTCTCTTAACACAGCATTGCACTTGCTGGCTTTCATGAAGCAACTATATAACACAATTTATGGTTATTAAGAATAAAGACCTTTTATGAAAAACATTCATGATTTACCTCTTTTTCACTCTTGGGGTAGATAATAATGTTTCCCACTTCTTCTAGGTCTGACCTCTTCTTGTAAATGCTAGTGTAACAATGATAGGCACAGAGAAAAGGGGGAAACACTTACTTATATGTAAATATTCAACATGTTTGCACTGGTTTGAGTTGTTTTTCCATACCTTTCAAGGATCAAATCAAAGCAAGTTACAATGGTTTCCCCTTGCAGAGCCATGATGAGAAAGGAAGCCGTGTAAAGATGAACCATCTTTTAAGGACACAAGAAAGAAAATCAGCTGCTGATTGCTTTCTCTGTAAAACAGTAAGCCACTTATTTTAAAGCCAAACCTCTCACCTTCTCACTTCCTCTTAACGACACTTTGAGTGTCTCTGTGATATGTTTCCTCTGCTCATTATCCAGTATGCTCATCCTCCCTGCCACCAGATGGCAGCCTGACCTCAGCAGCTGTTCCAGCATGTCCAGCTGGGACGGCACTTGGCTTAGCGGTGGAGCATTTAAGGGTATCAGCAGACAGGTTGTCTGCCAGAGAGCACTGTGTATCAGGGACCCTGGAACCAATAAACAAGCAAAACAGGACATTTGTTTTCCGCATGGCTTGCAAAGGTCATCTGGAATTGAGTCATATTTCAACATCCATTCCAGAGGAGTCGCAGCCAAAGTCACAATAAATGATTAAATAATTTGCTTTAATGAATGATTGAGTTTTAGAACAAGTCAAATGTAATGACAGTACTCAGGAAAACTTTCCTGTGATTATGATTACACCACTAATGCAATCTGAACATAGGGCATGGACTAGCGCTGCAGAGCTTACAGCGTTGCAGTTTAAAAAAGTTATCCATATATATAATAAAACCAGACAAGTAGTCCAAACCTCCATTTGGTCCTGATGCCATCAAAGTTGACGGACTTTCCTGGGCCACAGGGCGCTGTGTGCAGCTCTGTTCACGCTCCACAGACGCTACAGGGTCTGAGCACACGCTGAGTATCTGAAACCAAGCACAAACACAGAATGTCTGTCTTTTATCAGTTGAAAGTACAGCCCATGTACCAAGTCCTGTGTGTGACATGCATACCTGCTCCTGTCTCATTGTGCTGGTCTCAGTACAGCAGAGCCCTTCTGGAAAAAGCCTCTTCACATCCTGAATTGCTTTCTGATACGATCCAGATCCTATAACATCCGTTACCAATATTTTAAACATATTATTTGTATAGCACATTTTGTACACATAGGCAATTAAATGTTCTTTACATAATGCACTAGTACTGTAGCGTACAGAGCAATCCTGTTCTTGAATGTGTACCAGTGTGCAGTAGTTCACTGACCATAGATGCCGTTCTGTGAATGAGTCATGCCATAACAGGTCGTCCACAAGGAAGAGTCCTCTTGGCCCAGCACATCCAGCAGCCTCCCAACAGCATTCTCCCCCTCGAGGCAGAGAGCCAGTGAGGAGCCAGAGCACAAGTAGTCCACATGGGCCTCCAAGTCTGAGGGGTCCTGCAAACAACTGCTGTATGAATAATCAAGGCTTACGTTTTTTTCATGAAAGAAAAGCTTGTTTTTCAGTCAAATAATCATTCTCAGTTACAATTTCTGCAAGCAGTAGTGAGGTTGCATTGCTTTTGTCCAGGGTCACCACACGCAGGCCCACCAACGCAAGGCCACTCAGCTGGAGTTTGCGGGCCATATTAGCCAGAGCATGCTTCCATATTCTTGGCTTGAACAGGCACACAGTGAACATCTGTGGATCTGAACAGAAAGTTAGCTTACTGTTACACCAGTATTTAAGTAATATAATATGCAGCATTTACACATTATGACACCAACATTGTTGAAAATATTATTAAAGATGGGGTTGTTTTACTTTTTTAACACAAACCTTTTGTACTGCTGTTTTGGGGAAGTGTGTGTATGCTGCGATCTGTAGGGGAAAGAAGTGGGGAGTCTATTCCCGATTTATACACACAAGACAGGTGATAGGCTCAACTACTTTAAACTGGAGTATCCCTCAAGAGATTTGATTTTAGAAATGGTATCTGATGGCATGTTTTAAACCGCACTCAACAAACTTACCAGGAATCATATCGTGCTCAAAGAAGAAGAGGGTGGCTTGTCTGCAAGCCACTTCAGGTGTGGCTGACACCAGGACACTGAGGTTACCAGGGTAATCCTGTGGTAGGAGCCTTCTCAGTGAAGCAAGAGCGTCCACTCGTCTAAGAGAACACACCAGGGCCGGAGAGGACATTAGACTGTCCAGGCTGTCGCGATACAGCCGCTCTCCCACCTCGTAGGGACCCAGTTCCTGAGCCTGAAGTCGAGTCAATGCAGGCAGACACTTCAGGCCAAGCAGCTGGAATCCTCCATGTCGTACATCACCTTAAACATACATTTCAAAAAAGCCTTGCAACTATTGAAAAATAAGAGGAGGAAGTGGAAGCTGATGAAACAATTCACTCACATACACACTCATTTGTTTATTCATTACACTTTAATGATTAAAGTGTGTAGGCTGCTCTGTGGAACTGACAGTGTATTCTGTTTGTTTACTGCCACCTCCAGTTCCAAAGCCCAGGACAGGCTGTGCTCTTAGAAATGCAGCTGAACTTCACCCACCTTCTGGCCCTTCTGTCAGCAATCTGTGTAGGAGGCTCAGGCCTTGGCTCATGTCCTTCCCACACAAGGTCAAAATCAACACCTGCTCCATGTCAGAGTTTGATGAACGCTTGTGATGGGACAGGATCACGCTTGAAGGATCTGGCACTGCCCACATACACCTAACTAAATAGAGAATATTCGTATGAAACATAAAAGGCAGCAGCAGCAGAGGAGCATCTACTAGAATTCCTGACACTGAACACAGTGCTTACCAAAGATATGGAACAGGTGACTGCTGTAAGGCACGGTGTGGAAACTGAAGCTTGGCTCTTCTGTGTGGATACCATCGAGTCTGTTGTGGAGGCAACCCAGAGGCTTTGATGCCTTAAACTCTCTCATTAGGGCTGAAAGTACATGCACATTTTTACTTTTCATATAATTTATGATGTTGATGATTCATGCTGTACATTATTATTATTATTTGAGATGGAATTTAGACCTGCTGGCAGACTAACACTGTGGTGCATTGCATTTTCTTTCTGCAGTAACAGCACCAGACAGTGAGAGGGCAGCTCCAGCTTCTTCTGATCTAGGGTCGCAGTGTGTGGACTGCAGAACACAAGTGCCTAGAGAAAACAAACAAAGGCTTCAAGACTGTGGTGAAAATAACAGAAGTACAAGAAGAAGTCTGTGTTTCCTTAGACCCAAAACAGCTGGAAAAATATTTGCTACAAAGTATGAAGATCACAATCACAGCTAAATGTTAAATTATTATATAAATGTCTTAACTACACTAATTCCTGGGTTTCAACACCAGCTCCAAGGTCTTACCATCTAAAATCCATACTTCTTTACACCTCTACAAGTGTCCCCATTAATCAGTTATTGGCTTTTATCATGAAGTTCAGTAAAATCTTTCCGTTTTATTCTACATGCTGTTCTCCTGACTTCTGAATGTCTGAACTCTGACTGACTATCTTGTAGTTCTACCTGCTGGTTTGTGAGCCCTAGGACTGCAGCTCCATTGCTCTGAAGCTGCAGTCTCTGCAGCCCCCTCAGACTGAAGCCTCTGCGTTCACACACAGCCAGCACTTGGCCATAGCAACATGGAGGCACGCCAGGGGACACCACAAGGAGTAAGTCCGCTGTGCAGGGGGAGAGAAGGATTAGCAGCTCCACTCAACTAAAAATGTTTGATCCTTGCTGCAAACAGAATATCCCTCAGGACAGTAAAGATGAAAGTTGAAAATGAAATGTGTTGAAAGTTGAAAATGAACAAGCCAGTTGCCCCATTTGTGACAATTTTTGGCTCCTTGTTGAGTTACAGTACCTTTTGTTGTAGCACACAGAAATGAAGGTGATCTGCCTCCCACTCTATCATCCAAAGGTAAAACTCTACAAACAAAAGTGAGGGTGACTGATTATAACACAGAATTTAAAAAAACAATGTCACTGTAATAAAGGTGCTAATTTACCTACATTTGGTAGTTTGAATATTAGTAAATTGTTCTTCTTTAGCTTCTTTGAACGTGAAGACATTTTGAAGAATAAAAATTAAAAGCAATTTCAGTTTATCCAGATAATATTATTGGGCAAACCCTGATGCTCTTTTATTATTTCAAATCCATCAAAAAAGTCTAATAATAAATTGAGAAAAAAACACTTTCAAATGATGCTTCGTGTTTAAAAATGTCAACAACAAACCTATTCAGAGGCCGGCTGTGAATCTGTGCACTTCCTCTAAGTCTTCCTGAAAACCAAATGCACAGCTCCTTGTGGACTTGACTGACCAGTCGAGGGGAGTAGAAGAGAGGTTTTTGACTTGTGGAGTGGAGAGGGTTGAGAGAAGGTGGAGCTGTCTTTTTGGGCAGCAGAGGATCTAAGGACCTAGTCAAATCTTTCAACACTAAGTGGGCATGAGGGCCTCGAACAGCTAGGGCAAGAACAGGCTGACAGGTCTCATCAGCTCTCTGGATAACTGGCACAGCACCTGTAAATCAGAGGGAGAGTTTTTGAAGAAAAACATTTTTATTCAGTAAAGACACTGACAAAGGCCCTAGGCCACAGTTGAATCCAGGACGCACACTAGACCAGTGACCCAGAAGGGAGAGCTTACACAAAGAGTTATGTATGGAGTATTTTATGACCAGATGGCTTTAGTAACATCCTACCAGCACTGTCACCCAGGAACCCCTGTGGTGGATAAAGGAGCCGCAGACCACAAATGTCGAGTCCTGAGTTGAGAACTTGCTGGAGGGTGTAGTGTATTATGAAGGGATGTAAGAAGAAAGCTTTGCACCCCAGAGCAACTGATACCTACAACAAAAATGAGAGGAAAGTTAATCTGAATCAGCGTCTGTTTCAGTGCTTCCTAGGATCAAAAGAAAGCTATTAAAAATAACAACTACTACTACAAATTACCCTTTTGAAGGACAGCATGCTCACCTCTGTGTGCAACTCTTGTGTGGTCTCTCTCCCCTTACAAACAGGCTCCTGAGTTTCCACAGTCTGCCAGTAAAACCCTGGACTGAGACCAAACGTCCTATCTATCACCTGAAACACAAAGCCGAGGGAACAGAGCAGTCAACAGAACACAAAACCATCAGAGTGCTTGAAAATAAATGAAATCACACTCTGAAGCACACTACCTTTTTGTTGGAGGTGGCAGAGATGAAACAATTTAAACAGGAAGAGGGCACATGGATGAGTGAGGCGTAGGGTTGTTGGTCCAGCATGTTTTGGAGGTGAGGTAGCCAGCAGGCAATTTGAGTGAGTGAGGTCTCAGAGAGGAACCTGCAGACATGGTTATAGAAAGGTGTATGGATGTCTACGTCCCTTTTCTACAAAAGAAACAAAAAGAACAACAGCATCAGCTCTCAGATTATCGTAAAAGACATTTTTCTTTTTTTTTTCTTTTTTGCTATTCACCCTTGGAGTATAACACTGATGAGCCACAGCTAAAACATGCAAAGCCAGTCCATCCTCTGTCCACAGCTGCTGAAGTCCTGCAACCCAGAATGGGACCCTTGCATCGACCTCATCTTCATCATGACGTGGGTTGGGGCCAACCTAATACACATACAAAAGTGACCCTTACATGTAGCATGAACTCATCTTTACAAATAACAAATACTGTCACACATTAGGAGAGAGAAGCAACTGCTAACTAACCAAAGAAAGAAACCAAGCCACTAAAGTGTTGTAGATGTGTGATTTACTGGCAGCTGGATACAGATGTTTTCTTCTTCCATGAGCTCTGTCTCCAACCATACCAGGACTGGAGAGGTCGACAATCAGTAGCATACACCCCTTACTTTCAATATCTGCTGGTAGTGTACTGACTGACTGTAGATGAGATGCTTCCTGAAAAACAAGTCATAATAAGTGTAGGCCATTTTTTAAAGTACTGTAACTTTTGAGTTTTGTGGCACTTACAAAATCATAGAGAACATCAGTTCTTTCAGCAGCTGGCTGCTTCTGATTGACAGATTTGGTTGGGCGATGCCTTTCCAGTTGCTTAAGAATTTGCTGTTGTTGTTTATGCTGTAATGTCTGCTTAACTTGTTGTCTCTGTTGGTCACTAACACAAGCATTGTCATGGTTAAAATATTGGCTTAATGTCAATGGTGTGCTGAATGAATAAAGAAAAAAAACGTACCTCTGCTGCTTTGGTTCTTTAATTGTACTTTGCTGAGTTGTTGGTTGGTTTTCCATTTTAGGGTTTCTGCACTCAAAATGTACACGTGAAGGATGGTGTGAGTCGTGACTACATGTAGACTCTACAGGCTTCTCCTTTAGTTCTTCTGCTTCATTCCCTAGCACTGAGTATGGAGGATCTGTATATTTATTGGGATATTCCGTCCCCTTTTTATTCATCTCCCTTATTTTCTGAAGCAACATGCTCTTGCCAGTCAATTCCCTGGAAGCAATAGACAATATGAATGTTCTGCACCGAAAAATGACAAATGTTTCTAATGCAAGATATATTTACCGGTCCCCCGTCCGTGATCCAGTGTGCACTTTAAGATTGGGTTTCTTTGCAGGCGGCGCTTCCTGGTGAGCGTTGTTGTGTTTGGCTGGTGTCTTGGACTCTGAAAGATTTGGGGATATTCTTGGTGGTTTTATTGAAGGTTTAGAGCAACGCAGGTCAATGTAAACAGTGGGACATTCCTGGTGGCTCGGCTGCAACTCTGCTGCCGTCCTTTCAGATGATTTGATCCACACATTATTCTGTCTGCATGAAAAAAAAGGTGATTATTTTTATTATCTTCCAAATGTGGTCACAAGACCTTATCAATGACATGACTTACCTGATGCAGTTTGGACAGCCAGGCTCTGACTGGCCGCTACAGAAAGCAACTAGTCTCTCCATTATATTCCCCTGGGGCCTGTCTTTGTCACCATCTATAAACAAAAACTGGGTTGAAACTATAACACACGATATTATTATGTATAATTAAATACATAACCTCCCCCATAATTATCTACAAGCTCTTAATCATTCACAGTAACTCCAGGGGTGTTTGTTGTAATTACACACCTGCTTGTGTTTTTGCAGGTTCAGCTGACACGCGTTGCCGCAGAGACAACCCATCCTCTTTAAGATTTTGGAGGACATCGTCCAAATCCCACTGGTCAAGCCTCTGAATGTTGGTGTGTAAAAAAACCCAGTATATTTGACAAGAAGGTATGGCACATAGAGAAAACATGCATTGACCATAACTGGAAAAGATTATCCCTATCCCTCTTGTACTTTTCCAAACTCACCGCAAATGAGAGAATGGGAAAACCACCATTAGATTTTGCGTTGACCTCATTTGGTTGTACAGAAGCATCCAGCTTTGCTCTGTTCGCCACAATACCTCTCTCACAAGTATCTGTCTTTAATGATGAAACAGGAAAGGAGAAAGGAAAGGATGCATATTTATGATACACTGGTGTGCTCTCCTCTCCCCAGAACAGTGGCTGTAGATGAATACAACCCACCTCAATACGCTGTGTACACCCCTGAGTTGCAGAAGTGCCTTCTACAATTTCATCATCATCCAACTTCACACAATTCTCCACGCGAGCCTCTTCTGACCAGCATGTCTGTGCTACAGGTTCCAACAGCTCCTGATTGAGAAAACACACAAGCACACACAAATATCAATGTTTAATGGCATTACTACCATTAGCACTCATGAGACTATAATTAACTAACCTCTAGCTCGTCATCCATTGAAAAACTGTCAAAGTCTTCAGGGACCTTCAGTGACAGACCAGCTGGTCTTTGATATATGGTGATAATCTCTTCATCCTCGAACTGTAATGTTAAGAGGGGGCATCATTTGGTGTTATTTGCATTTGTAAATAAAGTTATGTATATAGCCTAGCAGCCGTTAGCACAGAAAAAAACATACTGATGAGGAATCGAAGTCGATGGTCGGTATATGTGGTTTCACTTTCTCCAGAATTGAATCCCAACACGACGAATGATTCAGATCCATCACTAGCGGGCAGGAACAGGCGTTTTTAAGTAACGTTGCCGTATGTGTCGCAGTTCATTATTTGAGAATCTAGTTACCATTGGCAACGGAAAGCTTCTCCGTGGAGCACGTGTGCTTCGTCAACAATGTTGCCTTCAGGTGCTGCAAGGAATATCGTAACTAACTTTGGCCGCATAAAACCTCCCACAACAAAAGTGTTTTACACCTGGACTGGTGATTAGCCTACAGACCTTCTGCTGTGACTTCATGAGAGAGACATGTTCGAGGTAGGTTAAGCTCAGTTGTGTGCATAAACATGGTAAATAATGCCACTGTATGAACATGCTAGCATTCAGTGCATTCAGTAAAGGGAATAGTGCACTTGGCAAGCTAGCTGGCTAGCTATTGAGCTAAAATTACTTATCAACTGTTTGAATGAAAGGTAACATTACACATATTCTGTTCGTATCGAGGTAGGCCTACATATTGTCATGGTATTGTGTTTGTTTTATCATTGGTGTGAATGCTGGAAGCATTCACAACATATGTTATTGTACAACTTAAAAAATTTATTTTTATTATTATTATTCTTCCGCCCGCTTTTTTCAAACCCTATCTCCTTCCACATT
>JAVQJL010093496.1:0-11767 GCA_036024295.1 Nannoperca obscura
CTTTGTGTGTGTGGAAGTTGGTCTCGACCGGCTCCATGTGATTGAGTGCCCTGAGATAACTTTGTTATGATATGGCGCTATATAAATAAAATTGAATTGAATTGAATTGAATTGAATTCCTTCTGTGTCGTCTTGCAGGTGTGTGGTGAACTGACCCTGCCTACGACAGGCGAGGAGTCAGAAGACCAGGGCCATGATTGGCTCTCCTGGCCCTGGTGGGCGTGCCTTAGTGTCATTGCCGAGGGTGTGGCGATGGGTCCTGGTTGCTTCTCTGGTTGCCATAATAACCTTGACGCTGCCAGGAAGTAGCCAGGCCTGTCCGCCAAGGTGCGAATGCTCGGCTCAGCTGAGGTCGGTGTCATGCCAGCGGCGGCGGCTCACCAACATCCCAGAGGGCATCCCCACGGAGACACAACTTCTGGACCTCAGCAAGAACCGGCTCCGATGGGTGCAAGCAGGTGACCTCGCGCCATACCCGCGGCTGGAGGAAGTGGACCTCAGTGAGAACCTCATCGCCACATTAGAGCCCAATGCCTTCGCTAGCCTCCAGAGTCTTAAAGTGCTGAAGTTAAGGGGAAACCAGCTGAAGTTAGTGCCCATGGGGGCCTTCGCCAAGCTGGGCAATCTGACCAGCCTGGACCTAAGCGAGAACAAGATGGTGATATTATTGGACTACACCTTCCAGGATCTGAAGAGTTTAAAACATTTGGAGGTGGGAGACAATGACCTGGTTTATATATCTCACAAGGTAAGCTCTCCAGCATCTTGCCTATATCATGACTGTGTTAGTAATGAAAAACTGCACGAAATATTTACTTTATTTTAAAAATCCTCCATCCATGTCTGTAGCAATGCCTGGTTTGGCTCAGAAATATGAAGCTGAATATTTTGGGACATTTTTTGCTTTCTTGCCAAGAGTTAGATGAGAGATTTACTGATGTCAGTGAATATGAAGTTACAGCCAGCAGCAGTTAGCTTAGCTTAGCCCAAAGACTGGAAATTGGGGGGAACAGCTAGCAACAAAACCTGAAGTGTAAAAATGACAAATTGTGGTTTTATTGGGGGTTACGTGTGGGGCAAATTCTTGGTTGGGTGTAATGATTTTTACTAGTTGCCTGGCAACCTGTGAGTGACGTCAACATTCCTGGAAGGTAGATTTGTTTCCTTTTGATAGAGCCAGATGAGCTGCTTTCGCCTTGTTTCCAGTCTTTATGATAAGCTAACTAACTGGCTGCTGGCTGTAGCCTTACATTTTGATATTGAACTATTCCTTTAAATATGTGTTTATCATGAAAAGAAGGAAAACAAAACTGAAACTTCATCAATAAACATACATCTTAACAGTTTATGTTTGGGGAAAAAAGTGTTGTAATTAGAAGAGTCTGTGGGCACTTTTCACAATAATCACGGCCCCACAACCTCTTAGAAACTATACAAGATATATATATTTGCTCATATTGTCACAGATCATAATTGAAAATGTATTGTTGGCCATCATACATAAGTATATGTGAAATAGATATTTATCTTATTTTATGTTTTAAAACCCTTAATCTTCCTGATTCCCAGGCATTCTCAGGGCTGGTGGGGCTGGAAGATCTCACAATAGAGCGCTGCAACCTGACCTCCATCTCTGGCCAGACGCTATCTTACCTCCGCAGCCTGATCACCCTTCGCCTCCGTCACTTAAGTATCATTGCCCTGGAGGACCAAAACTTCCGCAAGCTCTCCAACCTGCGTGGTCTGGACATCGATCACTGGCCGTACCTGGAGTACATCTCCCCTCTTAGTTTCCAGGGCCTGGACCTCCACTGGCTCTCCATCACCAACACAAACATCACCTCTGTCCCCTCCGCTTCCTTCAAGAACCTGGTGCACCTCACCCACCTCAACCTGTCCTACAATCCCATCACCACACTAGAGCCCTGGGCCTTCAAGGACCTGCTGAGGCTGAAGGAGCTCATCATGGTAAGCACAGGGTTGATGACAGTGGAGCTCCATGCCCTTGGAGGCCTCCGACAGATCCGGGTCCTCAACTTCTCCTCCAACGACCTGCAGACTCTGGAAGAGGGCTCCTTCCACTCTGTCAACAGTCTGGAGACCCTCAGAGTGGATGGGAACCCCCTGATGTGTGACTGCCGTCTGTTGTGGATCCTGCAGAGACGCAAGACCCTCAATTTTGACGGCAGAGTGCCGGTGTGTGCCGGGCCGGTGGAGGTGCAAGGGGTCAGCCTCAGCACCTTCACCGATTCTGCACTCTTCGATCACTTTACATGCCAGAAACCTAAGATTCGCAACCGTAAGCTGCAGCAGGTAATGAAGATGATTATATTTAGGTTTAATACTTGTAAATAAATGCTTATGGTTTCATTACTGAAGTTATGCAAGGTGCTTCTACAAGCACAAAAAGTATTCTGTAATACTGACAGATTTTGTTGTGTATATATCCTGCTGTGTTTTTCTGACTCTCCTGCATTTATTAGTCCATGCACTCCTTTCCTCCACTTCCCACAGGTGATCGCTCGTGAGGGTCAGCCGGTGAATTTTCTGTGTCGAGCTGAAGGAGAACCTGCACCTGCTATTGTCTGGATTTCCCCACAGCGCAGACGGATCACAGCCAAAAGTTCAGGGCGCATTATTGTTCTCCCTAGTGGCACCCTGGAGATCCGCTACGCCCAGCTTACTGACAGCGGAACATACATCTGCATCGCCAGTAATGCCGGAGGCAATGACACCTACTTCGCAACGCTCACAGTGCGTGGCCAGCCGCTGGATGCCGCCTCAGCCTTCTTTCTCAACCGCTCGCTGTACAGCAGCGACTTCTTCAACGACACAAATCTGAACAACACAAGTGTTTTTCTCAAGTTCACCTTGGACCTGACCACCATCTTGGTCTCCACAGCAATGGGTTGCATCACCTTCCTGGGGGTGGTCCTCTTCTGTTTCCTGCTGTTGTTCGTGTGGAGCCGGGGACGCGGCCAACGCAAGAACAACTTCACAGTGGAGTACTCTTTCCGGAAATCTGAACCCGTTACTGGAGGCTCCTCGGGAGGGACCAGGAAGTTCAATATGAAAATGATATGAAACAACGCAGCCAGGGGTCCCTCGGGGGAGGCATGAGCACGTCCCAAAAACGTGTTTGACACACGCAAACACACACAGCCACTGACTCGCAAAGAAAGCACAATATAAATTCCTGTCTATGGCTCTATTCAAAATTGAGGGCCCCCACAAAACTGGAGCCATGACTCGATTTGGTTTTGTGTTGTTAATGAAAACAAAATGACCCCGATCTCTGCCTCTTAGTGGTTTTATTCCGCTTGTGGTGAAAAGCATGCTACAGTATTGATAGATTTGAAAGAACTACTTCTCATTCATACTTGATAAGAATAATAGAGTTAAGAATTATAGGAGATAAGTTTTGGAAATTGGCACAATTACTGAGCTGTGGAATACTGGTGGTCCTGTCTCTCGGTTACATTAATGAGAAAATTTTACTATTTCATTTAAATTTCCCTTTGCTGTATTCTGTGCAGTCAGGGATTTAATGTAATGCAGGGAGACCTGGCTACCATCCATTTATAGAATTTGTAGTTATGCTCTTCTAAAGTCTGCCTTGTTAAGAATCATGCATATAGAAATGCATTTGAGTTACGTTGTAAGTTCATACCACTGAATAAAACTAATTGTTTTGAAAGACAATTTGAATGTTTTTCTATAAAACATGTACCAGTCACCTTTATCTATCCTGACCAAGGCTGAACAGTAACATTATAATAAGTAATGTGTTTAACTGAACAAAAGCTTAATGGATTTAACATATAATATGGATTTGGATCATTCACATAAATTACAAATAGACAAAAGAAACACAATTTGGCCTTTTCTTCTTTGTGAGATTTGCGACATCGTTAGCTGTGTGAGTTTGGGACGAACACACTGGCCGAGAGCTGCTGTGGCTGCCCGTGGCACGGAGGGTTTGGTTAGGAAGTCAAGCCCACCGGTCACGGGCCGTCACAGTAACCATAGCAACCAACACAAGCAAGAGTAAGAGGGACTGGGCTGGTGGCCACAGGAGGGTTGCTGGGTAGAGAGGAAGGGAGGGGGAAAAAGAGGTCACTGCGACCTCTTCTTCCTTTTCCCTACATCACAAGTCCTCTTTCATCAACAGGCGAGGGTCAACCTGCTGTCTCCACCCTCCGTCCCTGCCCTCTGCTGTGTTGGTGGACGCCTGACCTTCCCTGCGCTGCCAGGGGGGAGCAGCCTGGAGAGTTGGGTCATACTCAGAGGCAGACAGAGGACACACAGTAACACTGTAGGGGTCTTCACATAAACACACACTCATCCCAGCAGTGAAAACACACACATAGCAACACATGTATAGCACCTTTTCTCAGGAAAAGTGAAGTAACTATAGAGTGAGAGTAACCACACATACTTACTCTATTAAAATATAACATTCCAGCAATACTGTATGTAGAGCCATAACACCAAAATTCATTCTCTCAGAAAGAACTGATGTAAATTTGTGAGTGAAGAAACAAAGCCATAGAATGTTTTTTATACAGTAGCGTGTGCATGATTCAATTATATGATAACAGTTAATGTTACTGCCATCTTACAAGCTGCCGTGATGATCACAAGACCATCTGCTGTCACCCAGCTTGCATAAAGTTGCACCCCATAACACACACACACACACACACACAGAAGTGGTAAAAGCACGTCAAGGTTATTTGGATCAATAGGAAGAACAATCACAGTTACACTTGACTAAACATATAAACTGATAAAGCACCACAGCAATCACAAAGTGTGATGCTGACTGCTCTCGCTCTGTCTCTGAGACGGTCGGTGTGTGAATGTCTCTGCCCCCCTAGCCCAGTGCATTCCCCCTCCTCACCTCAACACCCCCACACACCCCCACTGGGTCCTCCTTTGGGAGGGGTCCCTGGCTGGAGACCGATGATTAAAATGTAAATGAAGTCGTGTTAACCCTACCCACGCCATGTGCATCGTATAGTGGAGAGTAGTACTGTGGTTTTAAAAACAACAAAAACAACAAAAAACTTTTTTTGAAGTGTTCTGTTGCTTCTTGTTTGTCCTCCATTTTAATTACCTCAGTTTTTGTTCTCTGTGACCTTTTGGCTGCTTGCCGTTTTAAAGTTCCCCGTCCTCCATGCAGGACTGTTCTGTTCTCAACACTTAATAACATTTTCACACAAAGACAGTGTGCGAGCCCGTTTGCGTCTCAGTGTGCATATCAACTGAAACCAGGCAGAGAAATATTTTGATCCAGAAATGAGACATAGTCTAAAGTAGCAGCTCTTTAACTTAGTGTCACAAGTTAAATTGGAGTTAACAGGATAATTAAATAGAAAAATATATGTCTGCTAAACAAAAAGATATTATTCTTTTTGATTTTTTGTTAAATATTGAATAGTTTTACCTCTTCTGGATGCACCAGCTCTTTGTAAGTTCAAACGTAGCCTAGTTAAAGGTCTTTACTAAGTTGATACTTACGCATCCCTTAACTAAAACTGGTTGCACCCCACAAACTAGTTCTTACATAGAGATTAGTTGTTAATAATTACACACAGTTACAACCAAGTGTAACTGTTGCATAGCTAATTGAGCAAACTGACAAAACTAACATATTATGCTTATATATGAGCCATTCACAGTGAAGAATCAAAGAGGTTATGGAGTAACATATTCTGACCTGATACTTGATCAAAATGCTGTTTAATAATGTCATGTATACTGGGAATATTTTACCCAATATCCCTTAAATTACAAAACATTATGCTAATAATGTGAGCTTGACATAATCAGATATTTCCTAATCATTCTGCAGGAATACTACTAACTCTCATAAACATGTGTATGCATACAAAGGACTGGCAGATAAGTTTAATATATTGATTGGCCCCAGGTTTACACATTACTGGAGTCTTTACCGTTTATTAGATATCTCACATTGATTCATTTGAAGGGGTCATACTCGAAAAAGTTGTGAACGAACGATCTGAAGCACACCCACAACACTGTATGAATGGTTTGGAAATAATTTGCCTCAGGTAAGAGAGAACCTCAAACTCTCAAAACTTTTGCAAAATAAATCCAGCAAACTCCATTTTTGTCCCTTGTGAGGGATGATGAAACCATGGCTTCTGTGTCAAGGATGAATAACTGAACAGCTGTTAAAGATTCATGAGACTGAATGAGAATAGATGAACAAATTGGCCTGGTTTTCACACCGCCTTCAACAGTGTCAGCGGCCATTTTTGTGTTGAGAACAGAGCGTTGCCTTCCTGGATGTCTCCTCTCCCTGAGCCAACCCTTTTGTGTTTCCATCCCCGTATTTCTCAGTGGAAATTAGGTTTAGAAGACAGTGAGAATGTCTGTAGTGATTGTTGATGGTGTTATTGTGTAAACATCAATCACAAATGTAAGCGTAGATGAGGGTGTGTTTCATTTTATTATCTTCTTCTCCTTCTCCCGGCCTTTACCACCCTCCTCCCCTCTTCCTGTCCCGTGTCTTCTTCTTAACAATTCCAACCCTCGTTGTCCCTGTTCACAGTATTAGGCTGGAATATGGTTGTGTGGTAGTAGACACGTGTTCTGTGTGGTCGATGAGTCGTGTTGTCGTGTTATGATTTGTTGCTCCTCGTGATGCCATCGAACACGAAGCAGTGATTGGATCAGTGGAGACAAAAGAGGAAAGGGGTGACCCAGGTTCCCTAAAAAAAAGAAAAACATTGGTTCCCATTTCACGCCCTACTCATTCCTGAAGAAACATTTCTGGAACTTTCCCGCTCTGCACAGTGCCACTCTGGGATCTTTCTCTGGATATGAAAACCCATGGACTGTACTGTATGTATTTTCTCTGATGATATCTTGTCATGCTTTAACTTACAAATGTAGAAAGGGGGGTTGTGTTGTTGTAATACCGTGACTATGAGCCTACACTCACTTTCTGCCTACTGTGGTACACTGAGTCATTTTCACAAGGAAACAGTCCATTCACTGAAAACTGACATTTTCATGTTGGTCAGGGTTGAAAATAAGCACGTGTATCTATTGAAGTCTCATAGATCCCTGAAAGCTGGCGGAACTCATTTTGTTTAAGCTAAATGCTCTTTAAAAATATCTAAAATGTATCAAAGGATTTAGGAATATGTTAAACATTTTAATTCATAGAACTGACACTTTGCCAAACAACTGTACAGCAGCTCTCTTTAAAGGTACCAGTACACACAGATCTGCAGCCAAGCCATCGCCACAGTCTGGCTGACATACTCTGCTTGTAGATACCAGCAGAGCTGAGCTTGATTCATCTCCTCTGCTGTGATACTTGAGAAAGTAGGCTGAGAGATCCCCTCGCTCCCTCCTCGGGTTCGTCCTTGCCTTGGGTTGGTAAACTTAAGTCTAGACGCCCCATTTACAGCAGCAGCAGCAGCAGCAGCAACCTCACTGTTAGAATACCTTTCACTGGGGAACTGTTCAAAGACGCAGACCAAAATGAGATAAACCCTGAGACACCAAAAAGCATGACGTCATTACCAGCCAAGCCTGAATTCAGTTTTTTTACTTAACATTGTTTCCATTCTATTTGTCAATTAAAGGAGCCTTCAGTCCTCTCAGAACAATTTTAGTCCTACCTTTAAGGCTGCATTTCTACAGCGTTGGCTCCGCTGAAATGTCTGACTCCATATTAGCTCCAAATGAATCCATCTCCTACTCCAGATCCTACAGCTGCTGTTGTGATTGGATTAGATTTGAGTCAAATTATTAGAGCTGAGAGGAGCAGTAATGGGATGACGGAGAAGGGAGGTCGGCTGATTGGGTGATTACTTGGCTTATTAGTCCCGTTTCCATAAGAGACCTCTCAGAACTGTGTGTCATACAAATACTGGAGGCTGATGTTATTGTATATTTTAACTTATCTGTTAGAAAGAGAAATGCATTATGGTGGTTTACTCTAAATGGACAAAGAGATGCTAATGCAAAGCAGTCATTGTTTACAGATTTTTTGGTATAATTGGACATGTAGCCGAGCATTGCTGAAGGATTGTTTAAGTACCATGGACAGACAACTGCTTCATCTTAACCTTGACCAGACAATTTCAAGCCCCCCCCCCCCCCTTTCTATGTGGCAACGCTGACCCCAAGTGGTCAATGTGAGTAACAGCAACAAATGAGACCATATTGCTGATGCTGATGATGGTACCAGAATAGCATGTGGTGGGAAAATAAATAAATAACAGCTCTGGGTCTCATACAGTGAAGCACGGAAGAGAGCAAATTGACTGTTAGCTCCATAAGTCAGTGCTTTACTGATTTTCTTATAGCCATAGCGTGACCTCCTCTCTGCTCTGGATGTCTGGGGGCAGTGTCTGCTCTCAGCCACCTGTGAGGGAGGCGGAGTTATCAGGAGAGGCCTCCATCAGACCAAAGGCAACAGTACTGACATGATTTGCTGGGACTCAGTCTGCAGATTAGACAAATATTTCTGATGCCCCCACCAGTCTTACCACCACCATAATAAACAATAGTTAACCATAATACAGTAAAACATCACAGCATCATTCTTTCTATTTATATGACTGAGAGCTGATCAGCAAACGATCGGTTCCTCTCTAAAGGAAAAACTTTCTTTCTTGTGGTCTTAGCAGGTTTAATCTATGCATGCCTTTTGTATACAGTGATTGGTTTTGCCAAACTCTCACCTACAGTCGTACGGAGAGCTATGGGTGCCATTGTTGCTGGCCATGGGACTGGTTGAAACAAACCTACTGTATGAGCAAGTGAGACCATTAAAGTGTTTATTCTGGTACAAATCGAAGCCTGGGGTAAATCATCACCTGCACCTGCATTCCTGGTTGTTTAAATGGCGTGTGCCTCTTACAAAAGAAGCATTTGTTTACTTGGGATGATTGTACTTTTACACATATCTATCCACACACAGATGATCTGTTCAGATGTGGAAGCTGTAGATAAAATGATTGATATTCCAAGCAGGATGGTGGGACTGATCAATGCTGTATGGGGATAGGATTATTAATGGCATACTTTCATTGATCTATCTTGAACCTTGTCACTCTCCAACAGTCCCTTTGGAGTGGGAGGAGGCGCACAGAGCTCTTACAGACCTGGTTGGCACTCATTCCTAGGTTTCCACATTAAGATGATTTCACTTTTCCTCTTTTAAGAACGAGATGGTGCCAGATTTTGTTTTCCAGGTCTGAGCCGATGTAGCGCTCTCTTGCTTCTCCCACTCTTCAGAGGAAGCGGTTGTTGGTATAGCTCTGTATTTGTTGGAGCCCTCTAATGGGAAATATTGAAGTTTATGTCTCAAATTTGGCTGGGGTAAACGTATCCCCTCCTCTCTCTCTTCTCTCTCTTTTCTCTCTCTGTCTTTTCTCTCTGTCTCTCTATCAGCCTGGCGCCAAGCTCGTTAAACATTTCAGAACATTTTTCATTGATTACTTATAGTTTTTGTGCTAATAAATATTTGTTCCTTGTTGACACAGTGAGCGTCTGAAACCTAGGAATGGGTGCTGAGCGCTCCAATTAAATACAGAGCTTACATAAAGACAAGTTGTTGCTTGTCTGAGTGAATGATGTCATCCGATCAATCATTAAAGCATATGACAGGCTCATAATACAGACTGTTATACAGTAAGTAACAAATTTGGATTCAAGAACATTTGACTGTACCTGAATTATAAAATGTATATTTTGCACTGTGATGTGTGGATCCTTGGATGTGAAGAACAGAAACTGTATATATTAGATCTATTAGCCATATCGTGTCATTGAATCTGTAGACCTCCTTGCCATGTCTGACAGAGGAAAATGACTGTTGAACTGTACATAGTGTAGGTATAGTAATATAGGATTTATCTGCTGCTTCTTCTCTCCAGGGATCACCCATGTTTTGCTCAGTCCCATGGCTGCTTGGATGTGACAATGAAGTGACAGTGAAGGATGAGACAATAATGTACTTGTCTATAAGAATATATGAGTTCTTTTTTATTTCAATGTATGTTTTATATACCGTCTGTCTTGTAAATGAACTCCTTTTCGTCATAAAAGCATGATGTGACTCTGTCAAAAGTGTCCTGTGTTTCTTCTCGTTACCACGCTACTCTACCCTACTCAATGTGGTTGTTGAACATGTTGTCTACATCTATTCAATGCAATAAAGCAATAATCAAGATGAATGAAAAAAGACATTATGAAATAAATATTTACATGAATACACACAATATGTATAGCTGCTATAATCAATGCTTTTATATTAGCAAAGGAAAATGTGACTACTGGTATGATAAAGGTGTCACTCACAGGGGCAAATCCACAGAAAATCGTCAACCAACTCTGCAGTTGTCGTTGGCTCTACAGGCCTTTAAAACATTGTTTTGGTTTATTATTTTTCTGAGTGACTCTCACTGTGAGACTGTTCACTGTTTTAGGCCGCTGCAGGCAGCAATGAAAAGCTCTAAAAACCAAAAACAGAGCTAAAAGAGTAGTATTTATTTAGTATTTATTTTTAGTAGAGGGTATTTATGGTGAATGTTATATTACATTAATAAGGTGGCCACATACACATTTCAAAATAAAGGATAACATCGCTCCATAACTGATCAATGTGTAAATAGGAAAATGTTTGCTAACAAGTTCACCATATTAGCTTACAAGGTGATAAGTCAAGACATGTGTTATTACAGGTTTAATATAAACATGAATTTGTGATTTTGAACTCAGCTCATTATTATGAAATGTTATTTCACCCAGCATCAGAAAGTTTATTACAGGGCTTTTTAAAAATTTTGTTCTGAAAGAGCACTGATTTATTTCATAATAACAGTTTTCATCACAGAGTCAAAGTCTGGAGAGTTTTTAACAGTTACAAATTCAGCAAATCTACTTCATCGAGACTGAGTGTTGTTTGATCCGATTTAATTGACAGTGCTGGCACCAATATTGAGAAAATTGTTTTTCAGGGCCGTTAACAGAAAATGTAATAGAGAAATGACTGAAGACCAAATCCAAATAATCAAATGATTTTAGAGATTTTAATGAGAATTTTTAGAATGGCATATTGGACTCATACCCTCAATATTTCTTAAATCCTGGCAACAGCCCTGGTTTTTACATACGACATTTAAAACGTTATACATGATGGGTATTTTATGACCTAATTCCAGTATGTTTAAATCTGACTTCTTTTATGGTCAATTAAATAATAGACCTTTTTCAAATTTTTCGGAGGGTGGTGTGGGGTGCGTTGAGGTGTTTTAAAACCAGTGTTTTAAAAACCCTGGTTGTGGTTCTGATCCTGTAGATTCCCTTTGATCTGCAAAGAAAAACAGCCTCACACCAAACGTGGATGGACACTGGTGTCCACATATTTGTATTTCACACCACCAGATGGCAACAGAGCACCACAGTAAGAAACCAGCACACAGAAAAGAAAAGCCAATTGCTTGTTTCTTTATTTGTTTTAGTTAAAACACACAATTTACCCATACTGGTTTTCACTTGGTGTACTATTTGTTCCAGTTAGTACTTGAGTCTCCTTCCACAGGGTGAAGGCAGACCCATGTGACTGACAGATTTTCTGTTACTCGGAGATGAAGATCAGAAGAAAGACTCTCTGGGTGACGACTGTGTGTGTGTGTGTGTGTGTGTGTGTGTGTGTGTGTGTGTGTGTGTGTGTGTGTGTGTGTGTGTGTGTGTGTGTGTGTGTGTGTGTGTG
>JAVQJL010093500.1:0-24076 GCA_036024295.1 Nannoperca obscura
GAGCACGGTCATGGGACACTGTCTGTACCCATAGAAACAGCTGCCTTTCTCGACGTAAACATCAGCATTAAATCTAACCTCTCCAGTCTCTCCATATGCACCCCCCCCCCCCCCACCCCCACCCCACCCCCCGTCCTGCAGCTTGTCACGCCTCCTGCAGGAAATCTCATGTCAAAACAAAGAGCCCCGCTGACCGTTGACCCCTGCATGTTTAGACGGCTCTGAGAGACAGACTGATGTTATCACAGAGAGGAGACTTGTTTCTCCCCTAGGCATTACAACTTTTTTAGGAGCAGCGATACATGAACGTTTATTACTTTTAAACCTGTCTCCCTGTTTTTTTGTGTATGTATTTGTATGTAATGCTTCCAGACCAGACGCCGACGCCAACCCGTTTTTTGCAAAACTGTGAAGAGGTCGGTCTGTTCAAGGAGATAGAGGAAGAGTTTCTTCAAGCACAAGAAGAGGAAAATAGCAAACAGGTGAATTCTACAGGAAAATATAAACCAAAATGAAGCATGATTTCTAATCTTTTAGAAATCTCCCAAAAGGACCAGCAGGCAAGAATCAAGACACAATGCCGACTGTTGCTGATAGGTGTTTGCTTGTGTGGTCTGTCAGGTTAACATTTTGAGTGACACTTGAATGTGAGGGAGATAAAAGCAGTCAGAACCAATTAGACGACCGCAGATATTTGACCTGCCTCGATGAAAGACACACCAGGCGATCACATTCTCCCCTGTAAATTAAACAGCTAGACATTAAGCACAAGCATGCAAACACGCACACCTAAACAAATGTATGCACGCACACACGCACGCACACACACACACACATCAAAATCACCTCAGATCACAAAACACTCACTGAGTGAAAGCAGATACGGCCACGTGGGTTCAAAGTGGTCCCAGCTGACTGTCTCCCCCACTTCTCCCCACAGACGCTTTCTCACAACGGGCCGTTATGTGTGAACCAGCAGCAGCTCAAACTCCAGCTTCGGCTCCAGCACCCGCCCCAGCCTCAGCACCCACATCCCCAGCCATCGCTGCACCATCCCCAGACCCATCCCCTGCAGCATCCCCAGCCTCATGCCCCCTTGATGGGCCCTAGCTGCAGCCTGGCTGCCCAGCAAGCTCTGTCCTGCTCCCAGTCTGGATCAGTCATCACCCAGGCTCCTTCCACCCTCACACACTCAGGGTGAGTATGGCCGCACACACACACACAAAG
Organism: Nannoperca obscura; assembly: GCA_036024295.1. Lineage (NCBI taxonomy): Eukaryota > Metazoa > Chordata > Actinopteri > Centrarchiformes > Percichthyidae > Nannoperca > Nannoperca obscura. The sequence continues at coordinate 1,228 of JAVQJL010093500.1, forward strand.
ACATCCGAATACACAGACATAGTAATGCTTATACAAAAACATTAATGTACACACACACACACACATCTTTCCTTTTAATGTTGCCTTTTTCTCTCTCTCTCTCTCTCTTTCTCTACTTTACCCTGTCTCGCCCATCCTGTTTTTGGATGTATTATAACTCATTCTGTCTGGCACAGACTGGTATTTCCCCCTGCATAATTTATCACTTCACTAATGAAGTGAGGCGAAGTGAGGCAAAGTAAGGGGAAAAAATCAGACATCAATTTACTGAGAGAACAAAGTAAGAGATGGAGAACCGCTGCACAACACCCACTCAAACCCACTGACACTACCCACCCTGCCACCCAAATACTGCCTCTGTCATGTCTGTTAAGACTCAGAACCAGAGTCTCTCAGCGCCTGTGCTGCTTCCATGGCTCCCTGGTTATCACCCAGTTCAGATTAGAGGAGTTCCTGTCTTTCATCTGACCAGCAGCTGCTCTTTCTCTTCCTGACATTTCAAACTTTGGATTTGGACTCGTCCTCTGAATCAGCTATCAGTACATGTTCATATACTGTGGGTTTAATGAAAACATCCACACCAAATTTACTTGCAGTGTTTGGTGAGAATGTTTGCATTGTAATATTTTAACCATGTCAAATTTAAAATGTATTCAATTATTCACTGATTAAAACTCCATATGACTTCAGGCAAGGAAAATTATAACATTGTAGTTGACAATATGAGCAATGTACGTCCAAATGTCGTCTTATGAACACCTTAACTTCCTTCATTGCTTACACTTCAATTTCTTTCAGCGCTTCCATTTTTAACTGCCTTTTTTCAGCTTCTTTTGCTTATTGTAATTCTACTGCCACTTCGACTTCTTTCAGTATTTTAACTATTTCAAATGTTTTAACTGCACTTCATCAGCGAAAACACACTTAATTTATTTATTTTTTCAAGAAAAGTTCTTTTTTTTATTGTTTTGTCTGCTGGTCATAGTTATCACCTAATAAATGAAAATGAGCAGTTTTATTATTACATTTTATGCCTTTCTTTAGAGCGTAGACAGTAGAGACAGACAGGAAAGAAGGGGAGATACAGACATGCAACAAAGGTCTCCAGCCGGACTCGGACTCAGTTGACATTACGAATACATGGCCAGTGCCGTAAACCCCCAGTGTCACCAGGACGCCTCACATTTGTAGCACTGTTCTTAATACTTTGGAGCCTAAGGAGGAACCTCAAACCTATAACTGACTTCTCCATGCAACACATATTGTAGACAGACAGCCTCTGTCAGTTCTCTGCGGTTCAGTAGCATCAAGGTACCAGTGTGCAGAGAGCTGACAGTCGATTATGGTACAGTAAATAAATGCCAGCTGAATCCAGACAGCATGTTAGTCTGAAACCAGCTAAGTGTCGCTAAATGAACCATAGATCGGGCGTCTGACTGTTTCCCTTCGTGTTTACCACCGGTTTCCATAGCGACCTGCTCTCTGAGTGTCTGGCTGTTGGCCCGGTAGAACTGTTGTGGTTACGTTAGGAAATGCTGTTTTGGTTTGTCTGTACTTTGTTGTATGTTAAACGAGGCCGCATACCCCAGATTCAGCGATGACATCATTGCCGATGACCTCAGCGCGGCCGCCGAGGCCCACGCTGTCCGATTGGCTGAGAGCCAGAGTGGTTAGGTCAGCACATGGCACCCCGGGTCTCTACATCCCCCGCTGTGATCCCAGAGCTTCTCTCCTCCCTCTCAAGCTGTCACTTTTTTCCATATCTCTGTTTTCTTTCACTTTTGTCACCTCATAGTTCCCATTATCATTTATTCACCTCAAACTTCTGTTTACACCTTTTTTCTACAACATTTAGATTTCCTTTTTATTTGGCAGATGCTTTTTTTCAGATTTGTGTTTTTCACCCAAATCACAAAATAGCATATTTTCTCACTTACTGGATTTGTAGATATGCAGATAGTTTTGGTTTTATGTGATCAAATTTTATAAGTTTCCACCTCTGAGATTTCTTCCTCCACCCAGTGTTGCCAGACTTGACAGACACCAAATAGTCAAATCAGAACCTAAAACCTGCCTTTCTTCTAATAGTTGATAGGGATTTTTTTTTTTTTGGCAGAAAGTAGTTCCAAAGAAAACTGTTCACAGTGAGGTATGGGGATTATCCAGAGTAACTGCGACATTGTTTCTGAAAAGAAACAATGTTTGGGTGGAGGCAGAAATCTCTCAGACGAACATCTCAAATCCTGGACACAGAAAGAGTCCAGATAATCCTTTTTTTCTCCCACAATTTGGGCTAATTGATCCCTTAAAACGACTAGTAGATTTTAACCATATCCCTCTTCTATCACCCATTTGATTCATGTCATCCATTTATCCATCCTTAGTTTTCACTTTGACCTTTTTTTAATCATATCAATCTATATCAGTCTCACCTCCATCTGCCATTAAGACCTGGCTATAAATGTTTCAACTTGCACCTCTAGCTGAACCCGGATTAGTGAAACTGTAGCTGTGGATAGCTCTCCGTCATGACCCGTCCCTCTCTCTCTCTCTCTCTCTCTCTGTGACTGACCACAGGCCAGTTCCCGGGCCGCTGTCCTCCCTCCTGCACATGCGGAACAGACACAGACAACCGCTGCCAGCCTCCTTACCTGGCACCCTGCCCGACCCCGCCATGCAAGGGGCATCTGCGCAGCACATGCCCGTAAGTATGGGAGACCGGTTTCTCCCACACATACATTTGCATTCAGACATGTGTGCATTATGATTTATAGATGCAAGTATAATGGCCAAAGTAGTCAAGATCCCCGAGTTAGAAATATTCATGGCTGACTGAAGAATTCACTTCACACTTGTGTATGAATTAATCACAAGTGTCAAACTCCAAATGGATGTGACCTTGAGGTTATGTATGTGCTGAAGCTTTTTCTTGTCGTGGTTGAAAGGTTATTTTCCTGTCAACTCTTTCCCCCCGTCTTCAGATAGAGAAGCAGATGTCCTGCGTAATGGGTATACCAGGTCCGGTACACAACCCCTCCTGCTCCTCGCCTCAGGTACTGACCAGTCAGTTTCAAGCACTGATATTTTCTTCCCGTTTCTGTGGATTATTCCTCTCGTCTCTGCCAACAACATTATGCTTTGTCAAAGACTGTGTGTATGAGAACAGCATATATTACAATCTATGAAAACATAAAGTGCATACACACACTCCTGCTGGACCACTGGTGGCTCTGGTGACACTTGTTTGCTTACTGTTGTAGATGTATATGAGAACATTTATACCAATATGAAGCTACCACCAGCAGCTGGTTAGCATATCTTATCTTAGCACAAAGACATTAAAGCTACAGCTAGTCTGGCTCTGTCCAAAGGTATGAAAACCCACCTACCATCACCTCTAAACCTCATTTACATGTTATGTTTAATTGTTTAATAAGTAAAAAAAAAATAAAAAGTGTAAAAAAAAATCGCCGTTGTACAGGGGGTTATGCGCCAGACTATTTCTTTGCTCGGAGCATTAACTTCCTGGAATGTCTGCTCTCAGAGCCAACAAACAGTTTAGCAAAACCCTGTAAAACATCCAAATGTCGTCTTTATACTTGTTTTTGTACAGATTATACAAATGATTGTGAATAACGTGAGCATTAGTGTTGCTGGAAGGTGGATTTTTTTACCTAAAGAAAGAGCCATGCTAGTTGTTTTCCGTTTCCAGGCTTTATGCTAAGCTAAGCTAACCGGCTTCTGGCTGTATCTTTGTATTTGCTTTATATTTAACAGACAGATATGAGAGTGGGATCAAGCTTCTCATCTAACGCTCCACCAGAAAGCAAATAAGTAGATTTCCCAAAATGCCAAACTATTCTTTTAACTTTCTTTTAAAACTCTTTATTATTTCACTATTCTTATCTCATCTCATGCTCTGCCTCACACTGCCTTTGGCATATACCTTGCTAATCAAGATAGACAGGAAACAGAGAGTAACTCTACTTTAACTCTTAAACACACGCACACACACAGGTCCACACCACAGGAAGTCACAATCTACATACTCTCTCTGGCTTTCTTGCTTGTTTTATTTTCCTTGTGTCTACATGCTCTCAATCTCTGCCTTGTAAATGTTACATTTCCTCTTTCTAGGTGTATGTATTATGAATTGTTAAATATATGTGTGCTATCAAAAGCAACTTCAAAGGGAAAACTGTGAAATCGCCCTGCGTCCACACACACACACAGGTTATGACTTCATGTGCAGAGCTTGTATATAGAGTAGCAAATGAAAAGTGGTTTCAGGTTTCAGAGCAGCTCAGGTCACAGGTTTAAATCTGAACCTTTCTTCTTCTCACACACACACATTTTTTTTATTCCACTGTAATCTAGTCTCGTCAGGTTTTTTGTTTTGCATTTTTACAGTGTGAAACAGAACTCTGCTTCTGTAGAACCACAGAAGGTGTATTAACATGCCTCCGTTGTACAGTAACTCCACATTCAGCCAAAGTGAAAAGTAAACGTTTAACAAGTGGATCAGTGTTTCATGTACAGTTTCGTGTCTTCATTCACTGATCCGTCCAGACAGAAATATCAACGTGGTGTGTCATCCGGGCCAAGGAGATCCATGATGTAATCACAGGCCCCAGTGTCAGGGTGTTTCTATGTAGTAAACAGAACTGAAATACTCGTGTCCCGTCCTGTTCAGAGTGTGTGTGTGTGTGTGTGTGTGTGTGTGTGTGTGTGTGTGTGTGTGTGTGTGTGTGTGTTTGACTGGCTGGCTGGTAAAGCTGGCACAGGCAGCTCGGTGACCTCATCCTTGGCACCCGCTAAATGTGCTCCCTTTTTTTCGACATTGAATGGTTGAAGGGGGGGAGAAATCTGCTCCTTCTCTTAAAGAAATATTGTGTAACAGCGCTGCAGATAGCAATATTGCCGGGGGGAGGGGAGGGGGGGTGATGTCATGCTTTAAACATGACCTCTCCCTCTCCTCTGCTGAGTGTAGGAGAAAGGAGAGAGGAGGTTTAATTTAGCTCTTACAGTCTGTTTAGTCAGATGATACGCGGGAATGATAAAGTGTGAAGGTATCAAGCTGCAGACGGCAGCATTTATTGGAGCACATTATCTCTCTTATCTACAGTTGTTTCACGGTTGCGGATGATTAGGTGAAATGGCGATGATGGACCAAGTGTGGGACTGTGGCTGAGGGCAGTTATCGTTAGACTTTTGAGACATTTTGCTACCTAGAGGTAGGATACTGTGGGAAGTGGCTGCGTAGGCTATTATGACCTGAGGTGGCCTGTAGGTTAGGAACTTATCTGCTGTTACTATTTTAGCTGCTGTTGTGGGTCAAACTCACCCCCACCCACTGTGAGAGAGATGGAAAATGTTTTTGTGTAATCATGAGCTCTTCATATATAGTGTTTAGTTTAACACATGTCAATGCAAACGTGGTTTAATAACCCTGTGGATACATAGTGACAGTAGCAGGCAGTATTTAAATGAAACTGCATGTGAAATATGTGTTTGTTTAGTATTTAGTTTTGTTTAAGATACTTATGGAAACAAGGTTTGTGTATTTATAGGGGGAATTGAAATAAGTCATATGTATTAAGGTGCTGAATTTTAAAACCTATACTTATACTTAATACAATAAAGCTGGCTTAAATATATAATATATTCCTGTACAATCTTAGCCACGGAATTTGTAAATGGACTGATTGTCTCCAATAGACAAGAGTTATCTCAGTTTACTGAATATAGCCAGCAATTGATTTAACCTGTTGTAAGAGATACAAAAATAGAGATTTCAGAATTGCAAAGCCAATTATCAGCCTCTAAAGCTCCAACAATCTCAACTGGGACACCTTTCATTTAAGGGTGACCTCTCGCCAGAGGTTCAGGTGTAATGTTGGAGATTACGGGCGAGTAGAGTAGGTTTAAGGGCTTTGTGGAACATCTTGATCCAAGCCATAAAGGTGCCATATCCAATCTTCACTTTGCTTCAAAAATATATGTCCATTCTCTGCCTTTAAAGGCCCTTTTTGCATCTTTAATACCAGAGATACAGTTGAAGAGGGTGGAAGAATCTTATTATTAAGTTATTTTACACAACCCCAACACCTTAAATTCACTGATACATTTGCTACAACCCGCTATTCACTGTCCCTGGGGACATTTGGATTTGAAAAACACATTCACAATCACTCGTCTTCTTATGTCCTGTTATACCAGGTTCACCGGCCTTTGAGATATCTGAGAGCTGAATGTGGATGTCTGTAACATTCCTAGAGGCCATAATAAACTGAGAAGGAATGTGCAGTTCAGATGAGAGGATGTGAAAATATACAAGTTATAATGAGAAGTTCAATTACTGAGGCTCCACTGTGTTTATCTTTCTTAAAGAAATGACATGTACAGCTCTTTGTCTCTGAGTGTAGAACTGGCTTGCTGCCAAAATAATGCTAAAAGGATCTTATGTTCATAACATAATAATAAAAATAATAGAACATTAAAATAGTTCAAAGTCAAAGCTGCTTTAAGGTGTAAAAGGTTAAGTTTTGTAAATGGGTTCTTATAATATGGTGATGGGTTAGGGTTAGGGTTACAAATGATGATTTGTAGCTGGTCTTTAATGTTTTATACTTTTATATAATACTATATATTATGTATACTTTTTAGTGTACACCTGAGTATATATTTGTATCTTTTTATCTCCACTCAGAGATCCAAACAGATGCTGGGCCATCATTTCCAACAGCACCACCCAGGCATGGTCGCCGTCAACAACCCCGTGACATCCATGGGTCACATGATGGACATGATGCCACAGCGTCATCAGGCGCCTCCACTACAACACCCCAATCACCCCCCTCATCATCATCATCATCATCATCATCCACAGCTTCCAGCTCCACCCCTTACCTACCAGCAGCGCTGCCATGCTCCGTCTCCGCAGCATCTGGGAAGCTCCCACAGCCACCAGCTTCACCAGTCAGGGAACGCGCCGCACGCTCAGGCTCACCAGTCAACGCCTGTCCATCTGCACCAGGGCTCGCCTCCTGCTCCCCCGTCTGTTCCAGCACAGGTATGATGCTTTATATACACCTGAACTTTTATTTCTGCCTTCCGACACAGAGTGGTTACTTTTAAAATCTTTTCTTTTTGGTATGCAGTTATCCCCAGTTGCACCGCAGAGGCAGCCCTCCCAGTCATCCCACTCCCAGCATGCAGTGCAGGCAGGTAGCTGCAGCGGTGGTGGTGGAGGGGGAGGAGGAGGAGGAGGAGGAGGCAGCAACCGTCGCAGGAGGACAGCAGACCATGACCCCGACGAGCGCAGGCAGAAGTTCCTGGAACGCAACCGGGCTGCAGCCACCCGCTGCCGACAGAAGAGGAAACTGTGGGTGTCGTCGCTGGAAAAGAAAGCGGAGGAGTTGACGCATACAAACCTGCAGCTCCAGGTGGGACACACTCGGACAAGTACGCACACAAACACGAGCTACACTTCAGGGATACTTAGTGTTTCTGTTTGCTTCCAGAACGAGGTGACGTCACTGAGGTCGGAGGTGGGTCAACTGAAGCAGATCCTGCTCACCCACAAGGACTGTCCTGTCACCGCCCGGCAGAGAGAGGCACAGGGGTACCCCAGTGAGTAAAACCCCCTATCCTGCACTCTCCCCCCCTCTCACCAGCTTTTCCAGATGCCTGACACCAATCATCTCCATCCACCACTGAGGGTGTAATTCAGACAGCTTAAACCTTGTACGTGCACATAAGGGAATACCCCATGGTAACATTTAGTCTGGTTATGACAAACCACCCCTCAGCACACACAGGGACCTTAAACTGTATCTTACAAACTGCAACTAAACAGCACTTAAAGAGTAGAAACTCTGCTTTTAACCCCGTAGTCTCCAAATATTGGTACATGCACTTTTATTCCTATGGAGAGCCAATCAGGGGAAAGCACTGCACTCTTTACTCTCCATTTAAAGGAATGTATTTTTCTTTGTCGTTTTCATTCTCATTTAATGAACCAGATCTTCATGGTATTCGAAATACTCTGGAGTGCAATGCAATACTCTGGCATTGGCTATTTTGCCTCGCATGAAGCTAGCTTGGAAGTAGACCATGCCCATCTTGCACTCCAGATAGGCTAAAGTTAATGTTCAACTATAATTTAACCTGTACGTGACCTAACATTAAAGATATTGAAAAGATACTGCACCTTGTGGCTTAAATGAAAGCAGCCATTACGTTTTAAGTGTTGAGCTTCAGAGAACAAAGATGGATGCAATATTGGCATGTGTTATATTCGTATATTTCTATTGCTGTCTTTTTACCTGTATGTACAATATTCATTTGTTAAAATAAAAGAGATATTTTCCTTTAATATGAGCCGTAGTGGGTGTTTTATTCATTTGCATGCATATGCTCACAAACCCCCGCTCACAGAACGGACAGTCCACACATGGGGATCAGTGACTTTGATTGACAGCTGTCTCTGTGTCCAGCTGCAGGGGTGAGCCCAGGAGGAAGTCCCACCCCTGTAGGTCCTGGGTCTCATCCGCAGGCCATCCAACACAACAGCATCTCCACCTCCTCAACGGCTGAAGGGGACACAGGGCACGACCCCCAGCCTGGACGCTAGCCCTCGCCACTGAGTGGAGGGGGCGGGACTGGATGGCTGAATTAACCTTTCGTAACTTCGCTAAAGTCTCACTCAGCTGTGGATCCATGTCTCTTTACAATGTAGATGGAATACTGAACTGGATAGGTGAATTTATAAATCCATGTGAACACTGAGGTATTATTCAACATTATTATCATCTTTCCTGGTTGGGGAGGAGACCAGAACCACATACTTATACATTTCCATAACAAAAATGACCTTTCCTGAAACCCTTGTTAAGAAATGTGATGGTTACGTGGCAACTGGGTGCTGTGTTTATTCAGAAAATGTCAATCTAACCGTTGCTTGCTACACACTGATTATGCACATACACGTCTTTTCAGTATCTTTTGCTCTTATATCTTGCACTAATTTAATATAAGCAAAGCCTATATATTAGTTTTATATTTCTAACTGAGAATCTGTGAGTGCTTTATGCCTTCTCTTTGATGCAGAGGCAGCTTGTCAAAACTATGTATTTTTCTACAAGTAATTCAGACAAAAACATTTTATTTTAAGATTTCGAAATCAAACCCATATCTGGAGTTGGAAAGCCATTTAAAACATGATTGTACAATTGTTCCTTTTGGGCACTTTTTAACTGCCCTAAAACACAAAACAGCTATAAACTGCACCTCATGTCTCAATCCTTTTCGGTTAATAAAAAACACTTATTCTGGTATTTCCTTGTGTTTTTTTAATTATCCTTTTAAAATCTTTTTTAATGCAAAGTCTGTCAGACTTTTTGGGATGCAGTAAGCCGGTGGTTGTGAGCAATAATGTTATCTTTATGTTTGTTTCTGTACATACAGTATGGTGTAGTCTGCCATCTAGTGACTGGTTTTGTTAGTGGTAGATGACCATAATAACCAGAGTGGTCAGCAAAATAAGTAATAACCTATTTTATTTTTGAGCAGCGCAAAGACTGTTTCTTAATATATAATGCACGAAGAAACATTTAAAATGGTCTTTTGGCTTTTATTTCATCGTTTAGTTTGTCTGACTGTATTTACCATCAGTAAAGGAACATTTAAGGACTTCATTTTGGTACCAGCTGTAAATAACCAGATGTTTTTATGTGACAACCTTTCTGTTCTGACATGGTGATATGAAAATGTGCATGTGTGTGCGATTTGGACTAAGTGTGGGAGGCACTCCACCCTGTCTACTCAAAGAAAGGGACTGCTTAACTATTGCCAGACCTCATCTTGACACGCATGCAAAAGCATGGATGCACATTGACACACTCACACACACACACACACACACGCTTCTTGGACATACTCTTGCTATTATCTTCCCCAGCTTCAAACATTGTTCAGGTCTCCTTCTAAAGCACTAATCATCATTTTCAGGGGTAAAAAAAATCAGATTAATTGCTCCACATTTTAAAATACAAATAATATATTAGGTTAAAAACTAATATTAGCAGTCAACAGCAAGTGACCCGTTTTGATAAAAGTATCCTAAAACATGTATAGTACCACTCACATGATGAATGATGGTATTTCTGAGCAACATGACCTGTGTGACCTGCTTGGCCGAGGCATATGATGAGTACGTTGTATGAGTAAAAATAAAAGGGTGACACACCCTGCAGTTCAGTGGGTTAATGCAAGTAATGTGTAAGAATCTTATTTTTATAAATGTATATAAAGAAACATCTCTAGAAATATAATCCCCTTGTGCTTTACATTACCAGCGGCTTACGTAAAAGATATTTCAAAGCCACAGAAATAGTAGTAGTCTGTTATAAATATAAATCATTCATAAACACTGAAATGACAAATCAGTCACATTACTTGGGATTGTACTTCTTCATGTAATGCAGAATTATATATAAAAGTTTAAAACATGTTAGATGTGATACAAAACACGTGTTTTTCTTCCCCTGCCAGCCAGCAGCCATCATTACACACTATACAAATATGTGACAATATGATGTCTATGAACTCAGTATTAGCACCGTAGTTGAAATCAGTGATCAATCATTCGTTCACACTTGCAATCACAACAAATCACACATTTAGAAACACTCGCAGGTGCAAGGAAATGAAAGAGGAAAGGCGCACAGCAGGAAGAGGAAGTCAGAGGGATTGGACTTCCTCTGGTGTCTGAAAAGGCACTGATGAGCTCAGCTGTTCTATTGTCACTTTAAATGTTTTTCTTGTGGTCAAGAGAAAAACCAAAACACAAAGGGGTGGGATAGTTGACTTGGTTTGTTCACAACCACAAACGCCGCAGTGTTTCTCTGTTCTAAAGGCTAGACCACGATTGCAGCACTAACCAACTGACAAATCTTCTTGTTGTACAGTGTCAAAATGTCTCTCTAGTCAGAGAATCTCTGCATGTCACTGTCTCTGCGAACACTGCTGCTGTCCAGAAAGCGCTCACAGGGAAACTCAATGAGGTCTCCTTCCTCAAGTGGTGCGAGTCGAGCTGGCCGACTGCTCTGGTAGCTGGTGAAGTCAGTGGACACCGAGGCCGTGGCCACGGTGGGGCGGAACGGTCGCCTGGTGGAGTACATGTGGCGCACGTGCACGGCCGACTTTCTCCTCTGCAGCCTCCTCCTCAGGCTCCGCCCCAGCCAGACCCCGCCAATGACGAGCAGCAGCAAGGCATTCCCGGCCAGCGTGGCCACCGTCACCAGCTGGAGGTCAGAGGTCAGCAGGCCTCTGCGGCTGAAGCCCTCGGCGAGGGTGACCAGCCCTGCACAGTGGTCCCGGGGTGCAACCTGACACACGGATCCCCCGACTACTCCCTCCACGCACACCACGTAGGTCACGTCTGAGCTGAGCTCGCGAAGGGTTACGGAGCGAGCTGTGCCACGAGTGTAAACATAGCGGGGAAAACGATCCGGAGTGCCAAACCGGTCAAACAGGATCCGGTAGCGGACTTCATCGAGCCCAGGCTCGGGTCCTGGTGTGTAGCGGTGATGGTCCCTGGTGGTCCAGTAGACGGTGACAGCACTAGATGTCACTTGATCCACTGAAACGTTAGTGATGAAATGGCGGTTGAACACACAAGGATCTGTGATTAAAGGTAGTTCCTTCTCCTGATCGGACCTCAGAAGATCAAACTTCCCCCTTGACTGGCCCGGAGGGGTGGTGGTGAGCCCCGTGTACACACCAGTGCTGTTTCTGTCCTGGTTTCCGACATGACTCGGCGTGGAAAAAGCTGGTGGATCGGTTCTAGAACTGACATTTGACCTTCGTCTCCCTTTGGCCCGTTTCCCAGTTGCCACTGCAGCAGGTCGTGACCTTGGGCTGAGTGGCTCTTGCTTTGGTTTCTTTCTATCAAGTGAAGAAGAGGGTTCTGCCACCTCTAGACCCCCTTGGTCTCCCTGGATTCCCACTTGCTCCTGTCCCTCTCTTTTCCTTTTCTCTCCCTCTTTCCTCATTATCACCCCCTCCCTGACCTCCTGTCTCAAATCCATACCTACCGTCTCCTCCACCAGGCCTTCTTCACCTCTCTCCTCCTGCTTTATTGCATCTGCCGCTCCTGCCTCTCTTCCCTCCACCTTTACCAGCACAGACCCTCCCCTGCTCTCCTCGGGCCCAGCTTGGCTCCTACACAAGTGGGTCCAGTTCCCCAGAGGCTGCAGCTGGGAGCTGTTCATGTAGTCCAGATATTTCCCCCTCAGAGTTACTGGGTGGTGACACTGCACGAAAACAGTCAACAGCTTGCCCCGAGAATGCGCAGCAGTCATCCATCTTTTCAGCTCCTCCATGCGACAGTCACACGTCCAGTTGTTGCCATGGAGATCCAGGTCGTAAAGCACGTTGTTGAGGGCAAAAATGTCCCCGGACAGGCTGGTGAGCATGTTGTTCTTCAGCTTCAGCACCCTGAGGTGTTTAAGTTGCGAAAAAGCTAAAGAGTCCACCTTGGAAATCCGGTTTCGACTGAAGTCCAGCTCCTCGATGCGCTCCAGGGAGTCGAGGAGACCGGCGGGGATTTCCTCCAGCTCGTTGCCGTCAATCAGAAGCTCTCTGAGGCTCGACAGCCCCTCCAGAGCCCCGCTGTCCAGGCGAGAGATCCTGTTATTGCTGAGGGACAGTTTAGACAGCCGTCTCAGGTTTTGGAAGACGTGGTTTCCGACGTGCTGGATTTCATTTTCAGACAGCAGCAGAGTCGTCAGAGCTTTGAGTTGGGAGAAAGTGAGGGCATTGCGCACGGCTGACTGCTTGTTGTGCGCCAGGTTCAGAAAGCGCAGGTTGGCGAGTTTAGAGAAAGCGTTCCTGTGGATGTGCTGCAGTTTGTTGGATTCCAGATGGAGATAATGTAGACTGGTCAAACTTTTAAATACCGAGTCCTGCAGAGTTTCGATGGAGTTGCTGTCCAAGCGCAGTTTAACAAGATTATCCAAGTTGGCAAAGAGCTCCGGTGTGATTTTCTGAATGTCGTTATTATTTCCATACAGAATAGTTAGTTTGTTCAGTGACTGTAAGGTCCCTGCGGGTATGTTTGATAAAAGATTATGTCCCACGTACAGCTCTTCCAACTTGGAGAGCTCCTCGAATGCTTTCGGGTGAATGGTTTGTATTTGATTGTACTGTAAATTTAACCTCAAGAGGTTACTGTAGCGCGTGAAGTCGAAGGCAGAGATGTTACTAATGAAGTTTCCCCCAAGGCTGAAGATCAGCGCCTCCTCGGGCACTCGCGCGGCGGGTTTGGGCACAGTGCGCAAGCCGCGGTTAGTGCACATGAGGTGCTGCGGGTTCTGACAGTCACAGCGCTCGGGACAAGAGCTTGTCGCAGGCGAGGAAGAGACAAACCCGTTGAGCGACAGCAGGAAAAAGCACATCCCCGCCAGGAAGGTTTCGGTATCCATCCCCACAGCGCGGCTGGCACGGCCAGAGGCTGACGCGGCATTCGCTTTGTGTAGTTCAGGTGCAGTCGCCCCTCTCCTCTCTCACGCTGCAGATCGACCCGTCCATGATCCACTTGTTGCTCTGAAAAGTGGAAAGAAAGGGACTGTACTCATCAAACACGCGGCTCCATCACTCAGCAGCATCATCTGCAGAGCGAATTCATTTGTGCAGTGCGCTCTGATGCTGTCTGAGGAAACTCACCTCCCCAGTAAAGCCTCCATCCCCCCGAGTGGTCATCTGCTGCGAATTACAGAGTTCCGCAAAAAAAAAAAAAAAAAGCAGAGTTCAGGCGCAGAACTTGCTCACACACACACACACACACACACACACACACACACACACACACACACACACACACAATGAAGTAGCCCCTCCCCCGCAACTCTGCGACCCTGCCAAAAACAGATGTGCACAAGTCTTGACTCACGAGAGCCAGAGCTTCGCGCGTGCACGCAGGTAATCAAACACACACACACGAACTTCTACAGTGAGAGAGGAAGGGAGCGACAGATTGAGAAACCCTTTGACCGAGATTTCTGCGCGCCCCCGCAGCCACCGGGGGTCTGGGATTTGGATCGGATCCCTGGTATGGACAGAGCAGACAGGAAGATTTCCTTCCCACGGAATCCCAAGAGAACCCCGAAGTCTTGGATTCCCTCTCAGCAGGGTGCAGGCCGAGCAAACCCGAGTCACTAATAAAACAAGTTGAACAAATCGCTTAAGTTCATATTGTCAGTGGTTTTGATAAGCTCTGAAATATGACAATTCACAAAACAGCTGTAGCCTCCTGAACAGCTATGCAACGTGCTCTGCTAGTCAGAGGACATTAAACGCAACACTGCATACACAAAGCGAGCAAAGTAACAATCAACACATCAACAGCCCGGTCTGCACTCTGTGGCCTACAGTAGGAACGCCATCATCGTGCAGCTTAACTGTAATTTCCCATTCTCTCATTAACGCGCCTTGTGTTGCCGGGGCCACGAGGAGCACAGATGGTTCACATTTTCAGATGTGGAATTCGGGTTGTGAAGTGTGTGTTAAGAATAGCGAGGAGAGGCGCCACATCTGAGTTAAACATCTCCAACTTGAAAGTGGGGAAATAAATAAGTGCAGGGCGCGTGGTGCACGTGAAGAGTTTGTGCGGAACATTTGCAGAATGAAGAATGGTTTTCTGCAGCATACATGGAGGTTTGTGTTCCAGTGCAGGCTGAAAAGCACATACTGCCAAGACATCTGCACATGAGGTAGAGCGCGTACCCACCGACATACACACCGGCTAGAACAGTTGCTCCAAAGCTTTTTGAACAAATGTACCTCCACAGCCCTGAGCTCAAGCACTCTTTATCGACACCACCCGTCATGTTTCCCATCATCTTTAACTGGAAGATATTTATATCGAAGTGTATGCATTCTTTCTTTTTTTTGTGCTAATTATTAAACAATTTAAACTATTTATCCATGACTTTTAACTCTTTCAACTGTTTGTTCATTCGACTAGTTTTCACGCGCTCTAAATTGCAACCATTGGTCAGCCATGGGAAGAATAAGCAGTCATACTTCAGTCACACACACACACACACACACACACACAGAGAAGCAAGTGATGCAATGGTTTCCAGAGCTGAGCTAATGGATGACTGTTGTAGCTCAATGCATTTCCAGGACAGAGCAAAAGCCCTCAACTCTCCCTGATTGGCCTCATTCTCATGCATGTCTACTGGTACACATCATAGGCAGACGTTATAGCTCTGTGTGTGTGAGTGAGTGCCTGTGTATGAGACACAGAGAGAAATACAACCCTTGGGGAAGCCCCCTCTCTCTGGGAGGTCATTTCCTGTCTGGCCATTTCTCCATAGTATTCCTGCCTCTCTGCTCACTCTGCATCCCTCTTTCCCTCTCGCTGAAGAACCCACACATTGAGAATACGCTCGCACTGACATTTGGCCTCAGACCCATGGTGCCAGTCCAGTTGTTTCATGGCAGTGGCCTGGTCTGAGTCAGGGTTGAAAGGAATATACAAAAGTTTTCACCAGAATAGATTGGTTTTCATGAAAGATGGAAACAGGATAATAAAAGATAAAACAGTCTGAGGAAAGTGAGAGCAGGGGGTCAGAGGAAGAGGAAAGTGAGTGCAATGTTAGACTGATCTAGACTGAGATTGTTGTAACGGGAAAAGTGTTTTGGAGTTGACCCAGATACACAAAGAAGTTGGCACAATAGGCAGCATTGAGGACCCCGTACAGAGATGTCTGCCGCTGTGCCTGCACACAATAAACGCTGCAGGCTTGTTTTGCCAGCCCATCCTTTCATCACTTCCCAGCGGGCCTCTCTCTGTCCAATCAGCCGGCCATATGACATTTCAGCAGAGAGAGAGTGTATGTGGGAGGGAAACCTAATTCCATCAGGGAGAGAGAGAGAGAGAAGGGCTTGTATATCTATCTGCACCTGAGCGTGTGTGTTTCGTGGGGCTGACAAATTTTGTGTGTGTGTGTGTGTGCGTGAAGGTATGTCTGCATGAAGTAAAGAATATCCAGGTCAGTGCAGGTTTGTGTGTGTGTGTGTGTGTATCATGTAAATGAGCTGATGCTGCAGCGTATGTAGGTCGTCTGGTAGAGTTACATTTCTCCTGCACAGTCTTCAGGTGTTGAAACAGCTTTTCTATGAATGAGGGAGAGAGACAGAGAGGTTGTGTGTGTGTGTGTGTGTGTGTGTGTGTGTGTGTGTGTGTGTGTGTGTGTGTGTGTGCGCGTGTGTGTGGGTTGGGGTGGGAGGTGGAACAAAAAAAGAAGTGTTCATCGCTATTTTCCGCTAACAATACCACAATGCAATGTGCTGCATTTCTTTGATGTAAAATTGAGTAGCTCGACTCTAAACCTGTACACATCTACAGGCTAAATTATGTTGATTAGCAACTGTCCTTTTACTCCTTTGTTTTAGAGCTTTAGCAGATAAGGTTTGTCAATTGCCATGGAACTGTAAGTGGACCTATAGGGTGGAGACTCTTTCCGAAGTCAAGAATAAATTACCAAGCTCAACTTTCAAGTCAGCGTGGACGAGAAGTCCTAAAAGTGCTCAGAATAGTTTGAACCCTTGCATTTCCATGACAACTGACAAACTTAATCTGCTGAGGACGACAGTGTGATACGGATGAAAGCTCCAGAACAAGTGAGTAAGTGGACCCTAAGAGGGGGATAGTTTTGTCAACAACAGAAGTGAAGTTAAAACTAGCTCGGAGCAGTTCAAACACATACAACTGCACAATGTTAAACTCCTGATTAGATTAGCGCATTAATGATTAAATATTGTCAAGGGGAACCTTCTCTGGAATGAGAACTCTTTTAATACTGAGTTACATTTCATTGTTGGTACTTTTTGAATGAAATATTTTGTATGAAGGTACTGCTTCTTAAAGGAAATGTTGGACATTTTAAAAAACACAATTATTCGCTTTCTTGACGAGTGTTAGATCACAAGATTTATACTATTCCTATAGCTTTATGGTAAACATGAAGTTACAGTCAGCAGCTGGCTAGCTTAGCACAAACACTTCAATCAGGGGAAGCAGTTAGTCTGACTCTGTCCAAAGGTAACAAAATTGGCCTACCAACTCCTAATGAACACATTATCCCCAGGCTAGATGTTGCCCTGTTTCTAGTCCTTATGCTAAGCTAAGCTAACCATCTCTTGACTGTACTTTCATATTTAGCGCACATACATGAGAGTGGTATAGATCTTCTCATCTAACTCTTGGTAAGAAAGTCCAACTATTACGCATTTAATTACTTAAATGTTTAACTATTCTTTTACTATGAGTGTACTTTTTTTACAAGTGGTCTTCACTCAAATGCTGCTTCACCCAGTGAAAAGGAGGTCAAATGCTGCCTCTTACCATGCTGTGACAGATAATGTACACAAGTAGGGACTGAGCACTAGCACATACTTGCACACATATACACATAGTGAGTGATACTCTGGAAGTGACCATTTATTATTATGTATATACCACACATGTATATATATACCACACATATAGGCATACAAAAATACACACACACACACACACGGCAGGACCACCAGTGTAAGGGACTAATGAGCACCACACAAAGTCACAAACTTGCAGGAAGTTGGTGCTGGAAGAAACATGTGCATCCTATTGTATCTCAGAATGCAGGAACCTCAGCGGCTTACTTTCCCCTGCGGGCCTAACATGCATTAGAGAGACAATCCGTATGGGACATGTCCTGGTAATATAATACTGCATGAAACTAGCACATATCTGGGGCTTATCATAGTAATGAGTGTGAAGGGTAGGCCACAGTGAAGATGAACTGCAGCTTTGTTCCCCAGATTAACCCTCCAACAGAGATTTAATCAATAGGAAATAGTCCAAACTAATAACAGACAGCATGTGTGGGTCCATTTGTGCGTGTGTGTGAGTATGTGTGCACTTTTGCTTGTGTAGGAGCATGTATGTGTTTCTTTGTGTGGTGTCTACTATTTGAAGTGTCCCTTTGCTGCTTTAAAGAATCAATATGCAACAATGGAAAGGAAGGAAAAGAGGCTATGTGGAGTGTGTTTGTGTGTGTGTGTGTGTGTGTGTGTGTGTAGAGTTTACATGAGCAACAGCTGCTGCGATCATTAAGTGCTTCAGCTAGAGCCCGGGAATCATAGTTCTAGTCCACACTCACACGCATTAACGGTGTGTGCGCCTGTACGTTTGAGAGTGGATGAGTGAGTGTGTTTATACACTTAGAGGGAGATGGTGAAAGCGACTCCATCCCCTCTGTGCATCGTTTGTGTGTGCAGCTCCACTGAAATGTTGCTGTGAGCAGAGACTGAAGAAGCTCTGCATTCTGTGGGATTTAACACAGAAGACGCAGCCACACTGTTGGTGCACCTAAATGAATATAAATGTTAGAAGAGCGGAGAGAACACCTGGGCCCCGTGCTTGTGACCCTCCACCTTCCCACTCGTCCCCTGCTCAACTCCGCCCAGTTGGTTGGTTCCCATGGAGGGAAGGAGAAAAGGAGGGCAGGATGGAGGACACTTCTCTTCTAATCATCACTCTGCTCCAAAAACAATAGCGATCTCATCAATATCGGAGCAACAGAGCATGTCACAAACAGCTGGCGCTCACAATGTGCCGCGAACCAGGCGGCTGATTGCAACAACACCAGCACATCATGTAATGTGGGAAAAGCATTTGCTCCGACATTCCTTTCTGCTTTGGGAGAGCTGCAGCCTCTCCTGCCTGACCTCCCGGGGTCATGTTTTGTCGTTGAGACCAATATGTCGAACGAGGAGGCAGGGGGAGAAGAGAGAGAGCGACGGAGGAGAGGAGGGGTGGCAGAACTTTCAGGGTTTCTGTCGACCCTGTGAGAGTTAAGATTGGAGGGAACAGAGCAGGGAAGAGGAGGAAGGGAGGTACTCGACATCTGGAAAAAATTTGAGAATGCTATTGCCCTGCTGAAAGGGTGGAGAGAGCGGAGGGGGAGATAAGGGGGAGGAATAAGGAGGGTAGTGTAAAGGATAGAGTGTGTGTGTGTGTATTGGGAGGGCAACTCTTTGATCTACCGAGTCTGATAGAAACTGTCTGCATGCACATAATCAACCTCAATCACATAATGACACAGAGAGAACGTAATGTCTTAAGATCCCTGTGATGCACACAAGATAACACTCAAACCCAGGAACTCAGACACTCCGAGACCTCTGATAGTCTGCACAGGGCTGCATGAGCACACCAAAACATGAAAGCAAGCAGAAAAACACACACATATGCACATGAAGTCTGGATTAGCATCACTCAAGCGAACACGCAAAACAAGTCACAAACAGGAGTAGAAAAAAATGTGGGCTTTATGAGTCAGTAAAACAAAGTCGCCAGTCAGTAATTTAGAGAGCTGAGACATCTGATCTGCAGCTGTTGGCTCCGAGTCCCCACACTGCATCGCTGCTGTTCAACATCGCCCTCTGCAGACATGGAACATTACAGCGCGAGGAGGCAATAATACAGTAATAATGCAACAGAGTGTTGATCCCTTCTGAGAAGCTTTATTTTTATTGCCTCCTCCTCCACAAAGATGGGAGGCAGGATTAGCAGTCAGGCAAAGTGGACAACTACTTCAGGGCCTCAAAAAGTTTGTGTTATTTAATTAAATGCACATGTAGTTTTTAATATCACTAAATAAACTGAAATGATAGGACCATTGAGACAAAATCTACATTATTACATTATCTTGAGGCCCCAAGTTCTAGTTTTAAAGGAAAGTTTAACATTTTGGGAAACACGATTCTGTTGTATTAGTGAGACACAGAGCACATAACCCCCATAAAACCCGCTGCTGGCTGTAGATTACCGTATTGATTTGCTGCTCTTACAGTATTTCACTGAATAAAACTGTGCTTAAAATGAGTTACTAACTAACTAATACATACACAATACATACAGAGCGGGAGAAACAGAGGCTTAGGGCTCACACCTCGGACCTCCCAGTGATTTATTGTGGCCCAGGATCAAAGGTCATGCTCAGCTACAGAACAGGGATCCTGTCAGTGTCTTCCTCAAGGGCACATCAACTTCTAAGACATAGGTGCTGTAGTTGAAGGGTGTAATCTCTTCATCCTCTGCCCCTTAACACTTCAGGTCAAACTGCACAGTGCACAGAGGCAAGTAAATGGCAGACCTTTGTATGTCATTAAAACAGCACTAAGGCTCTCCCTGCGGTTCATGATGTTTGCCTCTTTGTTAAAGTTTACATGAACTCACTGACAACCAGCAGCAGCTTTTATGTTTCCTGCATGAATACAAGCATGCAGTAACCGTATCTAACCTATAGATGACACTGTCATACATAACCTGCTTGTGCAGCGTGCGTATGTCTGTGTGTACTGTACTGTAAGTGACAGAAAGGTGATATAAATAGCTATACCAGCATATGCAGACTTACAAGTGTCATGTATCAGCTTCCATTACATACTTTTATTTATGACTCTCACTGTCACTTTACTAATTGTTTACTAATCGTGGTGTTAGTAAATGTTTGACAGTCATCATCAGAGTATGTCTGGTGCAATTTTCAGGTTTACTACCTCACTATATCCCTGTGTCTGTGTGTGTGTGTGTGTGTGTGTGTGTGTAGACAGGCGTGCTTCAGAGTGGCTCTGGTCAGGTATGCCAGGGTGTGTTGCCTTGGGGCTACAATTGTGCACTGCTTGGGTAAGTACAAGGGAATCCACCTGGGTTAGACAATAAAAAGATCTGAGATACAAACACAGATAGTACTTTTCTTCCTGTGTTCTACTTCCAGCATCACACATCGTGTCAGCAATAAACACCCATTTTCTCCAGTCCTGACATAGCAGGCCGACATTCCTTTAAACTTGCCAAACACTGCTATTAGTTTTGTCGGTTCTAAGTTTTAGGATACACCCAACTCTAACTATCCCTTTCAAAGACATCCCCCTCCTCCCGCCCCCATTTTATGTTTTCCCTTCCCTCGGTTGCCATAGAAATAAGCCCAGGCAGTAAGTGACAGCCTCATGGCCATGCAAAGGAGGACATTTGTTTTGTTGGGTAAACAAATCCAAGGCATGAAGGTGGTTCAGAGAGCTAGCAGGACAGTAGAGGTGGAGGGACTGGGCAGAGCTTTCTCCGAATGAAGGCATGAGGTACATAGCTTAATGAGAGAAAGATGGACATTAAGCAGAAACATTTAAACACATGCTCATTCGTTCACCCACTCCCTTATTCCGTCTGGGTGCAGTCACACAACTTCTCTCACTTACTCATCGTTTCAGCAAACAGTCAGCACTTGTGGGTAAAGCCATCTTTTGCAACCAGCACGTCTGAAGAAAAGCACCAAACAATCTGTCACTGGACCAGACAGATTATTAAGACATACTGTATCTCCACACCTACTGGCTGTCATTTATGAAACTAACCGTTGTCTACAACCCACAACAGGTAATAAATGTTAAAGGAATTCACTGTAGAGCTGAAACAAGTAGTTTATTGACCAATTTTTATGTGTTTCAGTAATTTTTCGAGCAAAAACATCACATTTCTTAGTTTCAGCTAACAGCTAGTGGTAATAACCTCAACATCTGTAGGTTTTGGATTGTTGTTGAGACAAAAATTAGCAATGTAACGACATCAGTTGGGCTTCAGGAAATTGTAATTGGCATTTTTCACTTTGTTTTTAAGGATTAATCAATTAAATCATTGGCACATTACTCGATAATGAATATAATCGTTTGTTGCATCCCAAATATGTTACAGGCCCATTCCTAGAGCTGGTAGCTTGTTACTTAATCTGCATAATTTGTTCTATTAAAGTTCTTTAGGCTATGTAGGCCTACACAACCAAGTTTTGTGTTCAGAGATTTAGAAAGAAAATGGCCTTTTTGTTTTTGGTGGTTGTAACTTAATTTTAGAAGTCAAGCAGCACATTAGCCTAGTTAGCTTTGGCTACGAGGCAGAATGAATAGTCCTACAAAACAATAGCGTGTAGGCTTAGAAACCGGTCTTTACTGAAACCAGATATGAGTGAGGTTAGAAAACAGAAGAATACAATGATACATTAACACACAGTTGGCTAGCACATACTATTGTGGCGGCTTTGCGTTACTTTAACAGCTGGAGCAGCTCGCCTTTCTCTCCCCGTCTGACGCAAAACTCTCACCTTGATTGATTTTTTTTGTCTTTGACATTTTTTCCCTACGTCACTCAATGGTCCGTTCAAAAACGCGTCCGCCCTGGCTTTGTTTCCCGCCCCTTTCTCCCCTCTGTCGATTGTGATTGGCTCAATGGGGCGTCAGTCACTCCTTTCCCCCCACTAAGCAAACCCCTCCTCCTCCACGAAGCTCGGGCACTGAAGCGAAGAGCCCCAAAGCCAGGTACTGTATCTCTCCGCTGCTATGATAGGACGGCGTGGCTTTATCCACACAACCGTAAGCATTTCCTTTCATTAATACTCACAACTCGTGGGAAATGATGTCTCGTGTTTTTCATGTTGTCGTTTGAATTAAGCGGCAGAGTTGACAGCGCTCCTGTCGTGTCTGCCGCTGACCGTTTCAGCGAAGAAGTGAAAAATCCCTTTCGATAGAATTATTAATGGACTTCCTCGTGCCATTCGGTGTCTGCGTCGGTGTGTGAAAGCCTCCACGGGAGTAGTTTAATGTGATGTTTGGGTTTAACCGGGACTGTGCGAGGGCAGGGTTTACCATCACGTGGGGGGATATCTATATATATGTCTATATATATATATATATATATAGATATATATCTATATATATATATCTAGAAAGACACACACAC
>JAVQJL010093529.1:0-12396 GCA_036024295.1 Nannoperca obscura
AGACTGAGTGCTGTGCACAACTAACAAGATAAACCCATCTCTCTCTCTCTCTCTCTCTCTCTCTCTCTCTCTCTCTCTCTCTCTCTCTCTCTGTCTGTGTGTGTGTGTGTGTGTTTGTCCACCAATACGGGACATGAAATGCAATTACAGCTGTCCTTGGGAACATTTCAATCACTTCAGCCAAATTACCTATTCAGCAGTATCACACATATACTATGAAAGATGTGTGTGTGTGCGTGTATGTGTGTATGTGTTCTAGTGTAATAACAATTTAATCTGAACATTACAATGTAGACAAAGGTGTAGGACATAGAATTTACTGACGTGAATAGCATACATACAGACATACAGTACACACATAGACACAATAGTACACATAAATGCGATTGCAGACTTTAAAAGTCTCACTTGAAAGCACCACTTAAACTTAAACAGACACCAAAACAACCACACAAAACGTGTTATGCAGCTAACGTGTAACGTGCTATAGATGTAAAATTCAGCAGTAAATGCCACCCAAACACACAGAAGGCAAAAGGAGTGAAAGCGTCCTGCTTGTCTGAGCATCTCTCTTATTGTCAGCACTCTGACAGAATGTATTTGAAGAAAATAAAAGAGAAGAGAAGAGAAGAGGATCAATTACTCGGTGTACAAGACCGGAGAGATGTATTTATATTAGAATGATAAAGTGTTGCCCGAAGTATCGCAATACAGGCAAAGAGG
This sequence comes from Nannoperca obscura, assembly GCA_036024295.1. NCBI lineage: Eukaryota > Metazoa > Chordata > Actinopteri > Centrarchiformes > Percichthyidae > Nannoperca > Nannoperca obscura. Next base: position 724 of record JAVQJL010093529.1, read on the forward strand.
AGAGAGAGAGAGAGAAAGAGTGAAACAGAAAGAGAGAAAAACACAAGAGATTTTGAGTGTCTGAGAGCGAACTGAGCTGAATTAAGTTGTAAATTGGAAGGGGTGTGATTGCGCCCCAGCGCTGTGGGACTCGGTTATCATTCAGCTGCATCATCTCCAGCAGCCAAGGCGTGCGGTCAGAGATACAGCGAGGCACAATGACGGGCCTATTTATATTGTGTCCATGCACTGTTGATACAAGAAGAGAGAAAGAAAAGAGAGAAAGATAGAGGAAGATCGTGGCAACAGAAGTGACAGAGGGATAGAGGGAGCGAGGGAGCAGGACACGCAGCGGAAAAGAGGGAAGGAATGAAAGGAGCTCTCTGATGAAGAATGGAGGGGTGTGAGGGGGAGCCACACAGCGCTGAGTGGCTTCAATAGCCTTTCCTCCCTCCCCCGGCCCATCGCTGCCTCTCAATTAAATTCTAATCAATGGAAAAACCTCGTTATCCCCACTGCCTGCAATGCTGGGGAATTGATCTCTGTCTCTGTGGTATCGCCATACAACGCAAAATTTAGAAGCTTTAGCGGATACAGGATGTCAAACATAGGCTGATGAGGTGCCACGAACAGTACAAGTCAGTCAAGGTCTTTGTAAAGAAATGAACCTAATTGCAACTTAAATGTCATAATGTAGACAGACAGATATTTTTGGTATAATCTAAACACCAAATTCTTCCTGGTTGACCGAGCACAAATTTCAGAATCAGAATCAGAAGCTTTAATGGCCAGGTGTGTGTACTAATACAAGGAATCTGACTCGGGTTTATTTGTTGCTCTCAATGTACATGCACAAAAAAAGACATACATACAGTTAAAAACAAGGACAACAAGGTTAACAAAAAACATAATGTCTGTACATACTACTATGTACAGCCATTAATATAGATATATTTAAAATATCTGCCAATTTGGATGAGATGGATCTCCTGATGTGCAGTCATTTGTGAAGAGGGAGAAGAGCAGTGGGGAGAGGACAGGCCCCTAGGGGGCGCCAGTGCTGACTGTCTGGGAGCTGGATGTGATTTTCCACAGCCTCACCTGCTGCCTCCTGTCTGTCAGGAAGTTTGTGATCCACTGACAGGTGGAGGCTGGTACATGCTACATTGTCCATGTTTGGTTATGAGAGTGTCACACCTTTCCCTTATTGTATAAATGTATAAAATTGTCCTATATGTCCTAAATGACATCTCAATATTTGTCAAATTAAGATAAAACTGCTCTAACTGTTTGGTTTAGTATTTGGAGTTTGGAGTATTCCAGAAAACTGAATGCATTAAAGGGTTAACAGACAAGTCAAAATATATCTTAATGAAATCAATGAATGAGACAATAATAGATAAGTAAAACATTTTAATTAAGGTAAAGAAAGATAAACAGAAGAGAGAGAGAGAAATATATCAAGTATGTAACATTATATTTATTTTTACACAGCAACTAACAATATTGTTTTTTGATGTATTAAATTACATTTTTGACTTTCCTGAAAACCTACATTTGGTCCATTAAAATTGTGCAGCATATGTTTTATCAAGAATTCAATCATATTTTAATTGATACAAATATCTGTCTGATCCAAATGAATTCACACTGTGAAGATTTCATGTTACAATACCTTTCTGAGAGAGAACAACAGTGGAAAAGTGGTTCATTGTTGCAGGCAGTGCATGCAGGATGTCTGAACTGAAGCCTGGCTTTGTGAAAATTGGAAATATGGACATGGCACACTTAAAAAACCCCTCATGTATGCACACACACACACACACACACAATAGGTGTGAGGGAGAGTTAAAGGAAAAAGATATGGGTACTTTCAGACAGAGACAAGGACAGAGGTGTCCGGGGGGAGGCCTGTTTAGAAAGCACCTGCTGACGACCCCTAAGGACCAGACAAATGATTCTCCACAGAAACACCTGACAGCTCGCACAGACACATACACACACACAGAATCTGAAAGAATGTGTGAATGCAAGCTGAGAAGGAACCTTGAAAACAATTTACCCCCTTCAACACCCACACCCACACACAAACCCTTTCTCTGTGTGTGTCTTTTGAAAAACACATGGACACACACAGAAAGTGACTGTAAAGTGCTGTTGCAGGCAGAAAATAGGGAACGAAAGCACAAAGCAGTGGGGGAGAATGAGGAGAGAGATGTCAGCCCATCATAAAGGAGAAGTAAGTAGGGGAGGAGAGGAGAGGAGACATGGCAAGGTAGTGAGGAGGGAATGTGATCTCATTATGCCAGTTTATCACCACGCCCCCTGCAGTCATTTTGCCATCACAAATGTCTGAGAAATCCTACACTCTGTGTGTGTGGGGAAGGGGGTCTGCATGTACATGTTTACATTGTGCCTAAGAGTGTAAATATGATGTGTATGTATAGCTTCTGAATTCCTCTTTTCTTGTTTGTCATGCCTGTTTGCCTATAAACTGTGACACCATGCTAACAAGCTGAAACACAGCTATTAGTATGGAACTAATAATAACATAATTGTCTCCACCTTTCAGACTCCAAAGTGTAGTTTGCGTTGGGTGTCGAACACAGAAAAGTTACCCCAACTCTTCCAAATGCATTGTGAACATATCTATCATCACCAGTATTGTGGAAACAGCACTATTATGCTGACAGTTAATTCATTAAATTGTCATTTGCAACATTCCCTTGTTTATGAGATAAAGAGGTAACAGAGAAACCAATTTCTGTTGTTGTGATCGTGCCGCAGAGCCTACTCTGATTATTTGTCAGTCAGTGACAGATACAAAGTTGCTAATTAAATGTTGGTCTCCAGCTGGAATGGGTGTCTTTAACTTGTGTTTGTATTTTGTAAAGTCACACATGGAATTATTTTGTGTATAAATGACCAATTTCCTCAGTGTGATGGCTGTGTTGGGCTCTTGTCTTCTTTGTCTTCATTTCCTGTGTAAAACACAGACTTTAAATGGCTCCAGAAAACAGAAATGACAGTCAAGAGAGGTATCAAGAAAAAAAGCATGCAGACACAGCATGCATACTAAGCACTAACACAAAAGAGAATGAAGAATAGCGTATTACATAAAAGAATACCTGAATAATTTGGCAGATGCTGCCTTCTTGCGACTGTAACGATATCAAACATAATACCCAGGTACTCACAGATAAACACACATGCCTCTCCACACAAAATACAGCATTGGTCATTTGGACACTTGGAACAACTTATGTTTATATTTTCCTGACAAACAACCTAGTTACAGTGGTTTCATTTTTCAGTAGCAATGGCACAAAACATCTTAGGGAGGTGATTGACGTGGACAGTCCACAAAGCATGTGACACGGCAGCCGGCAGTTTGCACACCGCGTCCTAATGTACCAATATTTTATAACAATGATGCTGGTTGCATGCAATATTAAAGATGTCAGTGTTCTGTCTTATCTACTTTAGTTACCATAGGTTTCTGCACCAGCGAAGGTCTACTGATTATTGTGAGAGCAGCAAGTACACACATAGATGAATGATCTATTGTATCAAATAAGTAGTTTTTACTGTTGTGCTATTAGGATACTGCTAAACACACACACACACACACACACACACACACACACAATACACATGCATTGAGCAACATGCTAAATGACTAGTTCCAGCTTGGTCTGCTGTGCAGCACTGCAAAGCCATCATTTATGTGTCTGTGTGTTAGTGTGTGTGTGTGTGTGTGATTGCAGAGAGTAATAAATTACAGCTAGTATACTGCGGGGAGACCATAGTTAAATGAGGGAGCTTTTAGTCTTCATCAATGGCTAACAGTGCTTAACAGTGTGTGTGTGTGTGTGTGTGTGTGTGTGTGTGTTTTGGTCATGGTGCATGGTCACAGGTGGTGTGTGGCCTCAAAAAACTGTGCTTTTCTCTTTAACATGTGCAGGCATATCTTAGCATCACACACACATAAACCACCAGCGTTTAAGTAGTAGATAGATGTAAATGATGTTTGGAAACTCTGCAATCATTGTGTTTTTGTTTGTGTGTTAAGAGGTAGGTTGTGTTCAGTACAATCATTTTACTTTGTATATAAGTTTGTGTTTTGTGTGTGTGTGTGTGTGTGTGTGTGTGTGTGTGTATGTGGGTCTGCACTAACAATGCCCTCTCCTCCTTGTCAAGGTTGGATTAAACTAACATCTCTAACACACACACACACACACACAATCAAATATACAAAAAAGCTTGATCACGTTGCACCCACACACTCAAGCCAATGCGCAAATGCTGCACACACACACACACACACGCACAAAAACTCACCTCATCATGACTCCTCATCAAGCCTCTAAATTAGCTATTGAAAGTCAGTGATTCCGATTCATTCAAACCCCTTAATAACAAACCTCAGTCTCCATTCATTCAGAAGCTTCAGAATTTGAGCACAAAAAGCCAGGGTCGGCCAGGCAGAGCGTGGGTTTACTGCAGTGAAGAGAATAAAGGATCACTTCTCTCAAGGACAGCTTATAGGCTATCACAAAGTGATGGTTTACCTGGAGACGGTGTTGGGAGCAAGTTCATCATGAGGACAAGAAGTTTGTTTGTTGGGAAGTTGTGTAAAAAGTGTTTGGGCATAAATGTATCATTATGTCAAGCTCTGTGAAGGGATGCCAGATCATTTGAGTATTATTTGTGCATAGTTGCAAAAGAAATAAGCTAAATTTCAATTTCAACCTATTCATGACCATGCACATCCATGTGAGTCTTCTTATAGCATTTCAGAAATCCAATGTCTTTATTGTCATTTATTTTCAAAATGTATACAATCAGTGTAACACAATTTAAATATAAAACTATAAGAAATAATTGAATAAGCCTAACACATATTCGCCATGTTTTGGTTTTTAATTGCAGAGGACAAGATCTAAGTTTCCTTAATGGTATTCATATGACTGGTTGAGTTAGGCTATTGCAACTAAGGAATGGTTATGTTAATTAACTGAAACATTTGATTCAGATTCAGGTTCGAGAAAGATTTGCATAATTTTAAATTATTAATAGAACGCCACAGCTGACTGCTGGAATGAGACAAGATACAAACCCTGGACCTCCATCCACCATCCAACGATGACAAGACGCCCTGACCCTTATTAATTGCTAAATGAACACACTACTTCCTGCATATCAATAAATGTTGGCACTGGATAAAAAGTGTCTACTCCACAGGTTGAATATGAGTTATGCAATATGTACTTGAATTTCCCTTACAAATATGCAGTAAACAATATACAATATACAACATATAGATATATGAACTCACTCTCTCTCTCTCTATTCCTACATCCCTTTCTTTGTTTCACTCCCTCTCTTTCTCCTTCTCTCAGGTGTTTCACCAGGTAAAAACCCCATTTCCCTGTTCCCCTTGGGGAGTTCTGACCTAACTGTCGGTGCTCCCCGGAGCCCCGGCAAACTCCGCAGACCCATTTGTCAAAGTTAACCCTGAAACTCTCCCTCCTTCCATCCGTCTTCCCTCCCTTCCTATTCTCTTTTCCTCTGGTACTTCTGCTATTTTTAAATCCTCCCCCATGTCTCGCTGTACGCACGTTCTCCTGAAAAGACTATAAAAGTACCAAAGGCTGGATAGGATGGACGGGGGGAGGCGGCGGGGGAGGGATGTGGGGGTGCTATGGAAAAAGGACAGAGAGGGAGAAGAGGAAGAATGGCAATGTTGAAGCTGGAGGGAAGTGGAACACCAAACTAGAACATACAGGAACAGGTGCTAAAATAATGTACTGAATAAAGGTACATTCAAGAATGTCAACTTTTTGGGTTCACAAGCCCACATATGGACACACTTTATTTTGTTATTAGAAAATGTTAAAGCTGCCCTTTAACAAAATTGTTCTATGTAGCATTGTCACCTTGAATACCAGGACAGATTTGAGGGTCACAGTGCTGGTTTTAACAGAGGTTGCATACAGTAAGGGGGGGGGGCATGCGCACTGACTTTTCTCAGCAAAATCCTTATCGCTAATAACCACACACTATCAACTTAATTAAAGAGTGCTTCTTTAAAAGCCCCTCGGCCTCTCGCCGGTTTCCTCTGTACTTCTTCTTCTATCTTTACCTCTCAGTCTCATTTGTGCTCATTCCATCTTGCTTTCTGTCTTTCCTTCTCTCTGTTGCTTCACCAAGGAGAAAGCTGTTGAGTCACTCATTTCGTTGTCCCCATTCTCTTCCCTCTATCTTTCAAGTCAGCTAAATTCCACAACACTACAATCTAAAAGCGAAGCGCTCACTGCACTACGTCAGCTACATGATGTGACACGACACTTTAAGGACTACATATTAAGGACTCTGCAGTTAAAAAGAACCGAGAGTGCTGAGACAAGTTGCAAATGACCTGAAAACTAAAAATAGTTCTCCTCCAAAAAGTCGTTCACTGCAGCATTTAAAGTGAAGAAGACTAAAATGTAGAGGGACACATTCATAGCCGTTGAAGCCTACATTATAAGCTAATGCATAACAATGTCTTGCAGAATACTTACAAATCATGTAGCTGTCACACTGACTTAATGCAAACTACCTCCGCCACATTTTCATGTACCACCTTACCGTAACACATGAGAAATTAGGTGCGACAAGTTTAAACACACAACTAGCCAAAGGATGGATACAAGCATGAGCTGAGGCTATTAATATTCTGCTGCTTTCAGTTCCAGAGGGGTTGAAAGTTTGCGGATGTGAAGCATGTGTGGCTTTCAGAAGACAGTCAGACACAAGGACACTCCAGTTTCTTGTCAGGCTCAACAAGACCTCTTGAGATGTCTTTCATGTTAATAGTGTGATGGAGCATCCTTTTTCCTTTCCAAAGCTGAAGTTTTAAAAGCAAAGTGCAGGCTGTGCATTACGTAGAATGAGAAAGTGTGGGGGGGGGGGGGGGAGGCAGAGAGAGACAAATAAACTGAGTGTGCCAATAAAACATGAATAATGCCATTTTTCTGAGAGCACCCCACAGTGCTCACAGCTTGTTCGCTGCTTGTCACACAGGGACGTTCTAACAAGTCATCCCTTTTTTCCACCCATCCATCCATCCTTTGCACCCATCTAGCCCACTACTTCAGAACAATTAAGGTTGACTTCATGCTCCACGGGACTTTCCATCATAATGGAGAGACGAGTGAAACAAGGAAGAGGCTCGTCGGAGGGATATTTAATTCATGTCACTCTCACTGCCTGCATCTCTCCGTTCCCTGTCTTTTAGCACAGCTCACTGCCCCCAACATGATGCAGTGCTGGCCTAGGCTACACTACGCCAACGCTGAGGGAGAGACTATGGTCCATTTTAATGGAATTGTGCTGCTACGCTAGAGGAGCTCTACACAGGATGCAGTAAGAAGGCAAGAGAAACAAGCCAGCCCTATTCTAACGTGATTGTGCTTGTTCACTGCAGACACTGCAGAGTAATCTAGCAACAGCATTTCTGCATGACTGTGTGTAAGCTGTATGTATACTTGTATGTCTGTGTGTGTGTGTGTGTGTGTGTGCGCGCTATTTTAAATCAGAAATAGATGGAGTAGAAGGGAAAGAAATGGAGGGAAACATAGAAAACGAAGTGCCATTAAAGAATGGAGAGCTGAATCAAACAGTCAAACCTAAAGCAGTGGAGGGCATGGGATATAGCTTTGTTAAGTGCTGTGTGTGTGTGTGTGTGTGTGTGTGTGTGTGTGTGTGTGTGTGTACATGGGTGCACACATAGAGGGAAGAGAGGATGCGGGGTGCAGCTGTTGCCAACTCCTTTCGACACGGCTGCGATAGATATGGGAAGAAATCTCTCACTACAATCTTCAAACACTTAACAAGACCGCAATGGGAGAAGAAAGAGAGAAGGGAGGACAGATAGACTTTCAAGATTAGATGAGAAATGCAGATGAGAGGAGAAGATGAGGATAGAAAAAGAAAGCTACATGCAAATGCAGGAAGACCTGGTTTGATAGTCTGTGCCATGTTAAAAAACAGTGCAATTATAGCCCCCAAATGAAGGCTGGGACTTTGTCACTCTTTTTTTTTTTTAACAATGACCTATTTAAACATTTTCTCATAAAAACCTCTGCAAAATTTCTCCCGCCTATCATTCGTCTATCTTTCGACCCTATTCTTCCGAGCTGAAGTTTGAGGAGTGGGAGGTTCATTTTTTCGCAGCTCATCTAATTAGATCAAACTTAAAGCAAGTGACTGTTGTCTGACCTCCCAGTACGGTGGATTTTTATTCAAATCCCAAAGCAACTCAAAGGGAAGACGCTGTAGTCTGGTTTTAAAGAAGATCACTGCTGAAACAAGCCTGGAGAATGAACTGCACCAATAACCTGACACTATACTGCACCTTAGAAAGACACATTGTATCTGAGTGTGTTGCACCACTCAGCCTAATCAAGCCTTACTGACCTCATAACAGATTGCCAATAACACCTGTATAAAAGGCTCCCAGGTTTCCCTCCTCATTACTGGCGTTGATGTTGAAACCCCCAAACAGTCTAGCTGACGTAATTTCCATGGCTGCCATTTTTACATTGCTGTTAGATTGGGAAGATCTCATACAACATTTGCTATCGTAACAGGTAAATCAGCAAGCCTACTATAGCCATCACAAACTGACTAATCTAAACACTTACAGCGGCAAAATGGGAAATATATACATATTGATATTTATACGATTTCTAAAAGAAATGCATCTATGAATTCAAAAGTAAAAGTGGCAAATAAAGAAAAGTAGGAATTGAGAAGACAATTTTAACCATTTAACTCTGACTGATCATTAGTAATTGACACTAGGAATTGACAAAGTTAGCATCACCGTGAGGAACTTTTCACTGTTTTTGTGTGTGTAACAGTTAATTGCCAAACAGAGATACACAGGCAGCCATTTTGAGACGTTCTCTCCGCCAACCATTCGAGGTTTCTTGCACTTCGCTGGAGCTGTTCATGCTGATCATCTTTGTTTAATGTTTATTTATGACACCATTTTCATTTAATGTGGAAATTTTTAGTGATATCCAAAGTACAAATGTAAGGGATGATTACAAAAAGATCATGGCTGGACACGAGGGTCCATTACTCTACTTCTGAATAACATTTTGGGCCGACTATAGAACATATGTTTAATCACACAGTTATTAATAAAAATGATTTTGTGTCACAGCTGTGAATATCCTCAATACTCACATCAGGGCTGCAGCTGGAGGCCTATGAGGGCGGTAACTTTATAACCCCTAACACTACCAGAAAGTCTTTTACAACAATCCATCCTGAACAAGCTGTCAATCTCCCCTTCTCAGTGTCAGGGTGGATGGAATCAATAGAGTGATGTGTTAAGTGCTACAAATACATATTCATGTCAACATAAATAAGCCATCAGGTCAACATCGCTAAAGGCAAAGTTAGTTGATATTTATCTCTGCGTATCTCCGGAGTGACAGTAGGTGATGTCGGAAAAATCAGCCTCTCACTCAAATCTCTGCCTCTCTCCCTCCACTATAACTGTGATTGGCAAGTCCTCCTGAAAGATGCTTCTGGTTAATAATAATAATAAGTAGCTGTCGCTCATAATGAAGCAGTTTGCAGTATGTACCAAGAATAAAGATCCACTGAGGTTCTGCAGCTTAAATCACTGAGTATAGACAATTTAATCAGACAATTTCAACATTCAACACAAGAAAATTAGGAAATGTGTCTTTGAAGGTTTCAGCAACCGGAGCTGTTTTAAATTTACACACACTCACGCTGATGCAATTGCCTTGTGACGCAAAGAAGAGACATGAAAAGACTTTCACAACCAGCAACTGCATGCATGTGTTATCTGTATATTAGTCAGGCTTAAGCTGAGATGACAAAATTTGCTCCTCCAAAGCTGTGATAACTGTGTTATTCTCTGTGTGCCTCTTCAGTCTCTCGGTCGCCAAGCTTATGTTATATTTATTGTAGGGTATTTCTGTCGGCTTATGGTGGCTGACACGAGTTGAGTCAAGCAGATCAGAAATTCAATTTACTCCTGAGACACTCGAGTTAATCAACAAGAAAGAAAGAAAAAGATGGATATAGACACCCGCCCAAAAATGCACACACAGGTTGGTCACTCATAAACAAAAAACGCAAAGTGCAAATGCACACAAGACAAACAGACAAGAGGATTAGTCTGATGTTAGCCAGGCTGTTGTTTGTTTATCCTTGTAAAGACACCACAGAGTGACAATACTTCCTAGCAGGTACACACAAAAATACAAACAACTCGGTTGAAGAGATGTTAATGTAGAAGTGTTACACTGTTGAACCTGTATGCAAATACTTGGGACGGGGCCAGATCAATTCCTGCACGTATGTAAATGAGCGTGCTGAGCATTGACCAAATGTTATTAGAGCATCTCTCACAGCAGGAGCGTCTTCTGCAAAAAAAATTTGTTCAGTGAAAGAAGACAACGGTTAAAAAAAAAAAGAAGTAGCAGCACAAGGATAAAATGGAGAAGATGAAGCACTTAAAGCGATTAAAGACTAAAGTAAATGCCTACACGAGTACAACATCAAAATCAATTTATATTCCCATTTTGCAATTGCATAACACAGTGTTAGTCCATCCATCCTGATCATTTGTCAATTAATTTAAAAGTGGAAAAGTTGCATTGGATAGTATGGGTCATAACTTTTGTTTTTAATGTGCCAGGGCTTCCCATTCAGTGGATTTTATTATAGAAAAGGGCTTTTACAGCTCCTGACCCAACTTTTCTACCTGGCTACAGCTGATACTGCTAAAATGCAATCATCGTTTGCCTCTTTTGTAAGCTTGTGCAATATACAACTGTGTGTGTGTGTGCAACACTGTAAAAAGGAGAAGGAGGGAGAAAGAGCCGAGCACACAGAGAGAGGATGAGAAAAGGAAAGAAAGGAGAAGAGAGGTGGACCAAGAGGAAGAGCGACAGGGGGAATAGGGATAGAGTGAGACGGGGAGCTCAAAGGCCTAGTAAAGCTCAAACGGTGCAGCCCAAATACAAACTTTCTAGACTTTGGAAGAAATGCCATCAGGGAAAACCAGAAAGAAGAGGTCGAATATACTCATTGAAAGAGCTAACAGCTCTATTTCCTCTAGTCCCACATATTCATTCAAATCGATTCCCTTTGAGAAATGAGAGGCCATTCCTCATCTGCAAGACAGCTGCATCTGGCTATTGGAATAATGAACACACTCCAACATACAGTAGCTGCACACATAAGTGTTTTCATATTTACAGTGGCATGCCAACACTTTTTTATGTGCACACAAACGCTACACACACCACAAATACAAAACAAGGAAAGTAAATTGTTACCATGGGAATCTCACTGAGGACAGTCTTATGGAGGTAATAGGATATCTGACAACACCCCAGTGATGTCATTATCGCAGTCTGGGCGATATACATACACATATAGCCAATTAAAGACACACAGATACAAATTGCCTGTGTTGGCAGTATATTGATAAAGCATATAGACACACACACACACACACACACACACACACACACAAACACACACACACATATATATATATATATATACACTACCGTTCAAAAGTTTGGGGTCACCCAAACAATTTTGTGTTTTCCATGAAAAGTCACACTTATTCACCACCATACGTTGTGAAAT